>CM061062.1:21423250-21491250 GCA_030762895.1 Sophora flavescens | reverse complement strand
CAAACAAGACCTTAATGTTTTTATCTGTCTTTTCATCTACGTTACTTCTGGTTGCATTAACTGTAATAATAATGCATTAACTATAAATTTGATTCCTTAATCAATGTCCTTGAGGCACGGGTTAACGTTCTCCTAAATTATTACTTCGTCTCATACAACTCTTATCTCTTCATACAACATGTACCTCAAGAAGTTATTTGCATGAACTCTTTAATGAGGTTTTCTGCATTCAAATACATATCTGATTTTGCTTCAAGGGTACTCAAAGCCTAGGTCGCATCTCGGGTGGCTCTAGAGGAGGCCTATGATTGCTCAACTTTCAAACCTCACAAAACTTAGAAGTGCGAAGTTGGGAGCAGCATGTCACTTCATCAATTTGATCATATATCCAATGGTTTATGTAAATTGTTTGACACCATTTAAACAAAATTATATTGTTTCTTTGGTGTAAAGTTATGACCTTTTATTTTATTATATTTGTTATAGATTTATTAATACTACATGAAACATGCACACAATTTAAACTGTTCAAAGATACTAGAGTACAATTTATTAATGTGTTGCTTGAAAAAACAAGTAAATAATTAATTTTTAATATCCATTGTTAGTGCCCCGGAATTCTTAAATTAGTTGACTATTTCACTTCATTCTTCCGAATGGCTTTTATAGTGCTTCAACACCGTTCACCAAAATAATCATGCTACCAGCACTCTAAGCCAATTGGATCAGTACTGGCTACAAAATATGCTGACGGGGTAAACAACAAACAAAAAACGCACTCATGGTTACAAAGACGGCGGTGGACTTGAGACATGAAACATGTTGGCTTTGATTATTCAAATAATTGAAGTCTTTTCGTGAGTAGTCTGATTGATAATATATATATATATTTCTTATTAAATTTATTATTATTTTTATTTCATTTACTACTCACTGTAATAATAATAAAAAAAGTCTAGGCATATAAAATGAGTTATCTCTAATTTTAGTTTTCTTTTAATAAATTTTTTTTTTGGTGAACCAAGTATCCTCGGGTCGAGAGTCAGAAACAAATCCCTCAAGATACTGAAATTAATTTAAGGGGTTGACCACTTCCAACAGATATTCTTCCAAACATATGAATTAGGAATCGAATCACTGACCACATACTTAAAAGACACTTATCTAATAAATTTATTTTTAACAAACAAAATTTCAGACTTTAAACAAATTTTCAATCAGAAACTAATAAAGTCAATTCATTTATCTTAGTCTCAAGGACTGATTAGGATTAGTAAAAAAAAAAAGTCAATCCCTTTATCAGTTTGGATTGATTCAGTATGAATAATATATCTAAATCAACATATTCTAGACCGATATAAATAATAACTTTTGAATCACTTTCTGCTTGAATGATAACCAAGAGAAGCCAATTGTGCTTATGTTTAACAATCAATCAAAACAAATCATGATCAACGTTTCCAGTGGAATGAATTTTAACAAAAGGCTGATACCATACTATTTCTATGAAGAAGTTGGATTGGGAAATGCTAATTCACGATGCTCCTTAAAATTAAAATAAAAACTAAGTGGCACCTTCAAGAAGCCAAGAAAGGTGATTCAATGTGGAGTAAATAATAAATATAGACAACTATGGATTCATACAAACGCAGTCAACTTCCTCTTTATAAGGTAGGAGCGAAGAAAAGCAGTTTTTACAAGTAATTCCGACATCAACCCTTTAATAATAACTGACTACCAACTTAAGACTATCCTCAGCTTAACACTAATAAGATTGCTATTTTTTTTAATAAGCAAACTATATATAGAAAAGAGTACATTGGGTCACCCATATCCAAAAGAGATAAATTTGTGTAACCAGCTATCACATCAACCCATAAATCAATTTCTAACAGGTTGATGTTATAACTAGATCCCTCAAACTCAAAACAAATACTAATAAAAGTATTTCCCCCCAGTCGCTACAGAAGCTAAGTTTCTAAAAACCTATTTGCCTCCACCTGCTACAACCAGCCAAAATAATATTGACCCCTTCTGACTGAAACCGCAGACCAGGCAAGTAATGAGAAAGGTGGTAATTCCAAGCCCAAAAAACTTCCTTCCCAAACTGCTTCAAAATATGTCCCTATCCACACCCTGCACATGAACATTCCACCAACCAGACAATATAGTTAATTACAAGTTGATTTGTAAGCATTGCAAAGGGTTGATGCTCCAGTCCAGAAATGAAAATCTTCATTTCTTTAGTCTTCCATTGCACCATGACCACACCCTAATCTTGATTAAATCCACCACTTTATTAAAATCCAAAACGCCTTGTTTAAATATCAAGTCGTTCTTATGTAACCATAAGGACCAAATAGTTGCAAACCACAACATTCTCCACACTTTCTTCGATATCCTGCCAGTAATCAACCCATTTTGTTGTAACATCAGATCATCCAATCTGCCAGACAGTGTTGTTTCAACTCCTATCCAATTATACAAGTACATCCACACATAGTATGAGAATCTACAATGTAAAAAAAGATGAGAAGTTGACTCAATTTCAGAATTACAAAAACAGCACATAGCTGATGTATTTGTTGTTATAATTCCCCTCCTCTACATATTCATAGAAGTTGGGATTCTATCTTGGATTGTTCTCCAACAAAAAGCTCCCACCTTCAGTGGTATACTTGTATCCCAAAGCAATTTGAAAGGAAAACTCTGGGCCTCATTCCGCACTTCCATGATGAGCTGGTATGCCTCCTTTACATTATAAGAAGAATCAATCTTGTCATTCCAGCACCAAGTGTCCTCCATCCCTTTAATAATCCGATGGCCAGCAAGTACATTCATCAAATTCTGTAAAAGTTCTTCCTCCCAAACGAATAATCTTCGTCTCCATGTAAGATTCCAACACCATGAATTATCACTCCATTCACCCAGTTCTGCCACCTTTGATTCCTTTTGTGTTGAGATGGAAAATAGCCTATGAAAGCTAGTTGCTAAAGGTACTATGTCAATTCAGCTATCATTCCAAAAACTTATACTATTACCCCTTCCTAGTTTTTTGTGTATCCCCTATGATAACCAACCCATTCTCATTGTGTCCTCACCTTCTAAACATCCTAGATCCCTCCACCATGTAGATGTCTCCCCTCCCTCTAGAGTTTTTTCACACCAATTAGATCTCCATATTGTAGGCTCTCCATATCTAACTCTCAACAATTTAGTACAAAGTGTGTTTGTTTCTTTGAAAAATCTCCATCTCCACTTTCCTAATAATGCCAAGTTGAAAGCATTAATGTCCCTTATCTCGAGCCCACCATCCTCTCTTTTTTTGCAAGCCACTTCCCACTTTACCCAACAAATCTTTCTACAATCCCCCCCCCCCCCCCAAAAAAAATAAAAATAAAACTTCTTTGCAATTGAATGATTTTGTTTATTACCTTTTTTGGAGCCCTGTAAAAAGAAAGGTAGTAAACCGGAAGACTCGACCAAACCGCATTAATCAATATTACTCTACCTCCGAAGGATAAATACTTGTTTCTCCAACCAAGTAATCTTCTTTGAATAGAGTTGATGATAGGTAACCATGTTGTAGTCCTCCTAGGATTGGCTCCTACTAAAATTCCTAGGAACTTTATTCGCAGGATTCCTATTTTGCAATTAAGTGTGCTAGAAGCACCTTCTAAAAAACCTGGTTCAACCCGTACTCCAATCAAAGCACTCTTGTGAAAATTAACTTTTAATCCAGCCACCAATTCAAAAACTCTAAGAATGCATTTTGTTACCCTCACATTAGTTTTAGACATTTCGCCTGTCAAGATTGTGTCGTCAGCATATTGGATGTGTGATATGTCCATGCTTTGATCTCTACCTTTAATCAAATATTCTTTGTAAAAACCCTTCTCCACAGCACTTTTAATCAATCCATTAAGTTCTTCAGCCACAATAAGGAATAAAAACGGTGTCATCGGGTCTCCCTAACGAATCCCTCTAGACATGCTGAATTCTCTAGAAGGGCTTTCATCAACCAAAACCGAAACCGAAACCGAAGCCGAATGTAGACATGCCCCAATCCAAGCTCTCCATTTTGTACAAAACCCCAACCTCACTAGCATATGATCTATGAACTCCCAGCTAACCGAGTCATATGCTTTCTCAAAATCCGCTTTGAAGAACATTAACGATTTCCCCCCTTTCTTCGCGTACTCGATTATTTCATTTAGAACAACCCCATCAAGAATATTCCTCTCTTCTAAAAAAGCTATTTGGTTGACCGAAATTACTGATTTCAACACCTTACCCATTCTTCTTGCTAGTAGCGTTGCCAAGACTTTCTACATGCATCCAATCAGAAATATCGGCCTATAATCGTCGATACCAACCGGGTTCTCCTTAGGAATAAGTACAAGAAAGGAAGTACTTCCCCCTCGGACCAACCATATTTGATGAAAATCTGCCACCATATTACAAAAATCATCACCTACCACATCCCAAAACCTTTTTAACAAAGTGAAGTTGTAACCGTCAGGACCCGGGCTCTTGTTACCATCATTATAATAAGATTGCTAATTAGCACTTGGTATATAAAACTAGACAATCTGCTATTCATCTCTTCAATATAATGAAAGAAAACACACAAGCATTCAATGCAAAGGTAGCAATTCCCTGATCCATTATTAACAAATCACCAGAAAATCCACAAACCAAACCTGACATGCACATACTATTATGTTTATTTACAGTTCCAGGAGAGCTTAATTTATTATACTGTGGAAGCATTGGCCTGAAGGAGACCATCCCGGATCTGCACAGCAATGTCCTTTACTGCACCAGGGCCATGTGGTATGAACACAGATGAGGACTTTGAAGATGCCCCAATCTCTTTCATGGTGTCAAAGTATTGAGTCACCAGCACCATGTCCATCACATCTTTAGCTGTAGTCCCTGGCACATTCTCGGAGAATGCAAGCACGCTGTCCCTCAACCCATCCACGATAGCCTGGCGTTGGCGAGCTATACCAAGTCCTGACAGATATTTGGACTCAGCTTCTCCTTCAGCTCTCTTGATCTGCAGTATTTTTTCTGCTTCAGCCTTGTCATTTGCAGCCAACCTCAGTCTAGCAGCTGTATAGAAAATTGCAAAATGGATCAGGATATAACTGCAATAGCAATGACAAATAAAAATTTACACCTATGAAAAGCCTAGAAGAACATGCTACAATATACAGAAGTTTGTCCAAATGCAGTACCACAATACAAACAGTACCGTGACTAAAAAAGAAAACAATATAAATCCTAATTTATTTTATAAGAGAAGCCGTGAATTTTTCGCCTGAAGATTGAAGTTACAGACTTGAAGTTAAAACTAATAAGCAAACCATATTGCAAACATGCTTCTACACAAAGCATCTGTTCCATTCAGACAAAAGCAAAAACAAAGAAATAGTGAAGCCCAACATCTGCTGCACAAGTTATGCAAGTTAAGAGTAAGGGAAATTGCAACATAAATATATTCACAAATATATAGCAAACTATTTTTTCTTGAGGAAGTAGAACATATTATGTTAGGAACCCAGATCTCACGGCCCTTACGGGGGGTTGGAGATAGCTGTCACCGAGATAACAACAACTACAACTACTACTACTATATATATAATATATAATATATACTACTAAAACCCAGATCTCACAGTCCTTACAGCCCCTAAACCCCTGCAGGTTTACACTCGCAGGCCCAAGAATACCTCAGGCCCTTAATTCATGTAAACAGAAAGTGAGTAACAAGGAGAGAGGAGTTAGTTACGGGGAGAGAGTAAGATGCGTCTGTTTATATAGGAAAGAGGAGGGGAGGGAAAAGGGTATGTTGGTTGTAACTGAATAGTTTCGAGCTACAGGTCATTTTCTAAGTTAGGGAGCTTTTGCTCTTCTTGTTATTTCCCACTCTGAAATCATACAGAAATATACTTTTACTGACAACAATTGCTATCATAATACCTGCATTGATCTCGTTCATTGCCCTCTTGACATTAACATCAGGCTCTATATCAACAATGAGGGTCTGGACTATCTCATATCCATAAGTAGACATGGCCTAAAACATTAAGGTTAAATTAACTTGTTAATAAGGATCATTAAACCCTTCACTAATATACAGAGGTAATATTTTATATAAAGAAGGAAAAGATAAAACAAAAGAGAATGTAGAGAACAATAAACACCTTCTCAAGCTCATCTTCAACAGCCTTTGCAATATCATTCTTCTGTTCAAAAACAACATCCAACTCCAGCTTTGGCACACTAGCCCTGATAACTGAAGAAACGCAAAATATTAGCATATTTTAAAAGAAGCAAGCCACACAAAAGCAGTTATCAATTATGGTATAACACAGTAACACAACACCCAAAAGGTAAAATGATTCGCAAATGACAACCACGAATGAAACAAGTAAATTAATCAATACAATAAATCCTGGTAATGTAGCATTTCTATAATAGAATAAAGCAGAATAGTCACTCCACATACCATCAAAAACATATGATTGGATCTGTTCCCTTGTGTTGGTGAGCCTATAGAAGGCATCAGAAGCTTTGTCGGACACAGCTCGATATTGCACAGATGCAACCACAGTGACAAAGACATTATCCTAACAAGTTAATGAAGGTCAAGCTCTAGCCAGGGATCATAATAAATCACATAGGAAATATAAATTAACATTAAAAATGAAATGATATATTGGAAGCAGAAAAGGAAATTTCCTTGAGCATTCCATAAATCCAAAGAAACAAATTGATCAAGAGAAAAGGAATACAACAACCAAGCCTTATCCCACTAGGTGGGGTCGGCTACATGGATCATACGGCGCCACAATGTTCTATCATGAATCATGTTAATAGTTAAATCATTGGCCTCCAAATCTTTCTTAATAGTTTCTCCTATAGTTTTTCTTGGCCTACCTCTGCCTCTAGCTATTGGATTGCCCTCCACTTGGTCCACTCTCCTTACTACAGAATCTAAAGGTCTCCTCCATACATGCCCAAACCACCTAAGTCGAGATTCAACCATCTTTTCTACAATAGGTGCTACCCCAACTCTCTCTCTAATGCTATCATTCCTAATCCTATCACGTCTAGTTTTTCCGCTCATCCAGCGCAACATTCTCATCTCTGCTACATTGATTTTACTCTCGTGTTGATTTTTTACCGCCCAACACTCCGTCCCATACAACATCGCCGGTCTAATAGCTGTACGCTAAAATTTTCCCTTCAGCTTGAGAGGTGCCTTTTTATCACACAAAAGACCCGAAGCCTTCCTCCATTTCGACCACCCTGATTGAATTCGATGGTTTACATCTCCCTCAATTTCTCCGTCATTTTGTATAATAGACCCAAGATATTTAAACCGTGTGACTTGTGGTATGTTGTGGTCTCCAACTTTCACCTCTAAGCTAGAGGTGTTTCGCTTTTTGCTAAACTTACATTCCATATACTCCGTCTTGCTTCTACTCAAACGAAAGCCATGTGCTTCTAAAGCTTGTCTCCAAGTCTCCAACCTTCCATTTATATCATCTCTCGACTCTCCAACTAGGACTATATCGTCTGCGAAAAGCATGCATCGTGGTGCTGGCTCTTGAATGTGTTCCGTAAGTACATCCAAGACCAAGGTAAAAAGATAGGGGGCTTAAAGCTGACCCCTGGTGCAGACCTATGGTTATTGGGAAATCTTTTGTGGCTCCACCTTGCGTTCTCACACTAGTCGTGGCCCCCTCATACATATCCTTGATAGCTCGAATATAGGCAATCCGAACACCTTTCTTTTCTAGGGCTTTCCACAAAACCTCTCTTGGCACCCTATCGTACGCTTTCTCCAAATCAATGAAGGCCATGTGTTAATCTTTTTTATCCCTTCGATATTGTTCCATCACTCGTCGTAGCAAGTAAATAGCTTCCATGGTCGACCTCCCGGGCATAAAACCAAATTGGTTGTCGGTGATTTTGGTTTCTTTTCTTAGTCTCCGTTCAAGCACCCTTTCCCATAGCTTCATAGTATGACTCATAAGCTTAATCCCCCTATAATTTGCGCAATTTTGTATATCTCCCTTGTTCTTGTAAATCGGAACTAAAGTGCTTCTCCTCCATTCGTCCGGCATTTTCTTTGACCTCATAATCTCGTTAAAAAACTTTGTGAGCCAACTAATGCCTCTATTTCCTAGACTCTTCCATACCTCCACAGGTATATTGTCCGGTCCAACTGCCTTGCCATTATCAATCCTTCTCAAAGCTTCTTTTACCTCGTGCTCTTGGATTCTACGATAAAAAGTGTAATTTTGGCCCTCCTCTCTGATGTCAAGCACCTGTGAGCATGATAAAACTTCAAATCCTTCATTAAATAACTTGTGGAAATAATTCTTCCATCTATCTTTAATATCTTGTTCCTTAACCAAAACTTTACCTTCTTCATCCTTAATACACTTCACTTGATCCAAGTCTCTTGTCTTTCTTTCCCTATTTTTAGCAAGCCTATAAATAGATTTCTCACCATCTTTGGTGCCTAAGGATTGGTACAACCCGTCAAAAGCTTTAGTTCTAGCTTCGCTCACTGCCTTCTTGGTCTCTTTTTTTGCCACCTTATAATTTTCCCAATTTTCAGCATTTCTACATAAAGACCAAGCTTTAAAACATTCCCTTTTAACCCGAACCTTAGCTTGCACACTTTCATCCCACCACCAGGATTCTTTACCCTTAGGTCCGAATCCTCTTGATTCACCAAGCGTCGCTATAGCTACCTTCCTAATCCCCTTGGCCATCTTGTCCCACATATCATTTGCACTTCCGTTTGCCTCCCAAAACCCTCCCTCCAAAACCTTGTGTTGGAAGATCCTTTGTTTTTCACCCTTCAGTTGCCACCACTTGATCCTTGAAACCTTTTTGTGGCCTCTTCTCTTCACACTCCTTTTAACTCTTACATCCATGACCAAGACTCTATGTTGGGTAGTCAAGCTCTCTCCAAGTATGACTTTACAGTCCAAGCAAATCTTTCTATCCGATCTCCTAATAAGAAAGAAATCTATTTGAGAGCTTGTCACCCCACTTTTGTACGTGATAAGATGCTCCTCACGTTTCCTAAAACACGTATTGGTTATAGTAAGATCGAAGGCAGATGAAAAGTCCAAAATAGACTTGCCCTCACCATTTACCTCCCCTAGGCCATATCCCCCATGCAAACCGTCGTAACCTCTAGATGCCCTCCCTACATGCCCATTTAGATCACCTCCTAAGAAAATCTTTTCACCTAGCGGTATTTCCTGAATTAGGCCTTCTAAATCCTCCCAAAATTTTACCTTTAAGTGTTCTTCTAACCCTACCTGAGGTGCGTAAGCACTAATCACATTAAAGATGTCTGATCAAGAGAAAAGGAATAGGGTAAAGAAATAAAAAGAGCATCCAAAATTTATTAGAGATTTATGATTTATCAACCTCAACTTTATGTTACAGAAAACTATTTATCATGTAGACTAATGATAACCACTAACGATATATCATCAACAACACTCACTTAAAACGTGTGTCGTAGCATAGAATATTCTCAAGAATTTAAATAAAGTAATCAGAAATAATATAAACAAGAGAACCATAACTCCTCATTATACAATTTATGATTTTGGGATACATGCAGACAAACTAAATAATAACACCATTAAATAGATTAGGTGGAGTAAAGCAAGCAACAGATACCTTAGTTTTTGTTTCACATCGTACATCAAGTTGTTGCACACGCAGTGATAGTCCACCAGCTATCTGGTACCCAAGGCACCAAGGCAAACAGTGACAACCAGGTTCCAGAACAGAATCAAATTTTCCAAAGTGTTCCTTGATAGCAACATTTGACTGATCTACTTGATAGCAACCAAGTGCTTGACCCATCCTTCAATCCTGCGACAGAATAGCCCGCTCATCAGACTATATTACACTTATCCTAACCTCTATGCCATAAATGTACTTAAAGAAAGTGTAATGAAAGGGTGAGTAAAAGTCAAGAAGAATCATAGCAAAAAGAAAAAATAAAAACAAAGGATGAGAAGAAGAAAAAAAGTCAAGAAGAGATTTTTAAAAAGGCAAAAAATATAACTCAAGAAGAAAGGAACGTGAGGAGAATAAAGCCTTTATAAGAGTAGGAGACTTGTTTCAGAAAATTAAAGCATACAACTGAACAACATAACTTTCTTATATGAATAAAAATTTGATTAATCACACACTACAGGAAAATTGTACAGATGAATTTATCCAATCCAATATACCTAATTTTTTTATCTACGAGGAAAAAGAAAGAAATATTTAACATGAAAATATATGACCAGAGAACAGCAGAATAAAATTAGAAGGAAAAAAAAATTCAGATTTTTAATACACATTTAGATTTGATATCCACATATCCTTCAACAAAGTAGTACATGAAGATTTTTTTTTTTTGGTGAATAATAGTACATAAAGATAACACGTTATTTATCTTTCTTGATCCTCATCCTCTGTTTTCCTGAGAGTTGTGCTTGTGCAGAACAAAGAATGCACAAAGACAACGGAACCCTAAAACCCAAAAACAGAGAAAGATGAAGAATTTTCAGTCAAACCTTCATATCCAAGAAATCAAAAAGCTCATCGAATCAAAAGAAAAAAGTTTTGAACTTTGAAAGGAAAAACCAAACCCCAACAAGAAAAACAAAAAGAAAAAGCCATTTCGAGTTAATCCATTCCCAGAAATCAAACACACACACACACAAAAAAAACACACCCCATTAACAAAAACCACAGAATTGAAGAACGTGCATACACAATCACACACACACTGAAGCTCCGGTATATGAGAAAACTCAAAGGGCAAGAAAGTGGTTAATTTTCCGAGTAGCCAAACAAGAAAAGAAGAAAGAAGAATTGGAGGAGAGAATAGAAATGCACCTTGAAGTGATGAAAATGACTACAAAGGAGAAAGGCACAAAAATTGAAACTTTATGTTAATTAAAGAAGATACAAAGTATACAATTGCATATTGCGTGTATATATACACAAAATAATGGTGTGAATCCAATGTCAGAAACTAAACAACTTGACATGAACCTCGTTTGAGAATTAGGGGGACCACCTTGTATTATCTTATATCAAAATAGCATTACATTCATCGAAAGGATATTTCTTTCTTTTGACAAAAAAAAGTATATTTCATCATTTCTTCCAAATAGCTCCTCCTTCCACGAAGTTTCACATATCTACCTTATCTTTGTTTTATTTTATTTTTTTGCTTTCTTTTATTTATTTCAATTAATTTAACGAATAAAGTGTGAAATATATAATTTAATGAAAAAAATTATATTAATATTAACTTTTTTTATATCATATTTTGTTATTTATTTTTAACTCTTTTAGTTAAATCAAAATATTATATATTCTTTTAAAATTAAAATAATATATACTGTGAGGATAAAAATATTTATATTAACATTCAATAATATCTTTACGTGAAACGGCATGTAAAAAACGGCAGTTTTTTACATATAGAAACGGCAGTTTGTGCAATATGAAGTACCATATGGAAATACTGCATGATATGACACAGTCAACATAGACCTCATCGATGGCAGCAGAATATCTGTTTCATTATCTTCATTTTTGCGGAGTCTTTCATTGTTGGCCTCTTATACAAGTCTTCTAAATTCTTGATATTTTTTTAAAAGCAAAATGGCATGTAAAAAACGCACCACAATTTATTGATAAAAATAAAGAAAAACTAAAGCAAGAAAAATAAAAAAAGAACACAATTAGGAGGGACATAAATCAAGACATATGCTAAACAAATTTATGATTATTGCTGAAGTGAAAGTTGTACTACACAGCTCTTGATATTAGTAACTTGTGAAAATTATTTAATAGTATAGTAATATTATGGTTACTGTTCTACCACGTCTCTTGGATTTCATGAACAAGAATTAACTCATTGCAGTAGTTTTTTTTTTATTAGCTTTAATATGTTGGAGAGGGGGGTTTGGTACTTGCAAAATACTCCGATACTCAAACTAGTGAGGGTGTAAGATAAGTGCAATAAGCTGAAAGGATCCTTACCTTTATGACTATTGAAGCTAATTTAAAGGAGAAATGATTCTTGGACATTAAAATAGAGAGGACACCATACTCTATTTTCTTTATTTTATAGATAAAGCTTAAGTGCAATTCCTTAGATATATAAGATGTTGTTTTTCAATGAGAATAACACGTGTGTCATATCTTATCAATGTGAATATAACATATATAATGGCTTTGACGCATGTATTCTTCTTGGAACACGACACCACATGTATCTAAGGAACTGTGCCTAAGTTTTGTCCTTATTTTGTTATGTATATACTTTTGGAATGCATGTATATAAAGAAGATAAAAAATTAGTGAGAGAATGAGATAAACACATAATAACACATGTGATGTCCAAAATTTGATTTTCAAATAATAAGGTGAATTCTCTACTGCCTTGGATAAATTAAGTGTAACTTTTACACTCCTTATATGGCTCAATCATAACAAGTCAACTAGTCAACTCAATTAATGAACTCACACCAACACCACATAAGATAGACTTTCATATTTATGCAAAGACCCCCCACCCCCCCCACCCCCAACTCCAGCCTTTGCTATTTACCCCAAGGGATCATGTTGCAAAATCTAAAACATTGTTCGTCTTCATCAGCATCTATCGCCATCATCCCATCTGCAAACATCATTCCAGATCTAAGCACCATCACCTCTAAGACCACTATCTGTAAAAATCGAAGACCATCATTGAAGTTCAACATCTTACCTTAACCAGTAGCCACCCAAGCTTGAACACATTCGAAGCTGTTTTTGATTCAGTGTTTGAAATTTTTTGAATGTAGAAAATTACACTTTTTTTATCTTGAATAGTCAATAATCATCTTAGATCAAGAAAGATAAAAAAAGTTCCAAAATGGGCAAGAAAAGGACAAAAAAAGGTCGCGGGTCGTGCGGACCCGTTTTACAACAACCAGGATCTTCCAGACCCAGCTGGAGGTTGGAGACGATTCAAATTTTGATTTGATTCTGACCTTTAAATAAATACAAATGACAATATGCTAAGTTGTTTGCATATTTATTTTAGATCTACAAATTTCTTTACTTCCTTCTTGCAACAGAAATCAAGATTTGTACTTTTGGTGGAATTTCAAGGGTTGGAGTGTTAACAATAAAGGTGTTTTTGCATATTCTATTAAACTTTGGAAGTTATTTTCATCTTTATTTTGAAATCTGATTAACTATCAGCTGTTTGGTATTTTATAATTTTCAGAATTTGAAATGAAGAATTAAGTCATTAACCAACACTATTTGTTTGTCGGGGCTTATCGCATTTTTGTTGGATTCATTTGGAGAAGTATGATAAAATGCTTAAAATCAATGAGTATAACATTTGAATGGTGGCAGGTTAAGCACTTGAATTGTGTTTGTAAAAAAAAAAAATTTGAATTGTGCAAGTTAAGCATTCACATGCATAAAAGGAACACATTAATGTGTAAACGTGTATAATTCATTAGGTTTTCTTTAAGCCAACGAAGGTTGGTCCAGTTAATAAGGATAAGGCTCATAACCCGCAGGATAGTGAGTTCGAATCCCACTGTCGATATGAAGATCTCGTTGGTAGGTAATCTGTAAGTACATCTATAAACGCTCTCTGAACCTTGAGGCATGTCCTGACCCTGTTGACGTTGGTTTTTGGTTGGTGTCCAAAAATCTCTTTGTTACAAATAATTAAAGATCAGAAGAGTGTGGGACCTACGAGTTATGCGGTAACCTCGTCAGAATGTGTGTATGTATTGTCTGCCAAGTATGAATTTGACAAGTTAGTCAAATCTAGTAATATACTGGCAAAGACTTGATGCTATGACAAGTGTATAAGTTTAGGGAAAAGATCTACCGATGATTGTCAATAATGAAACTTGACAATGCAATTGTTTGTACTTAAAAAGAGGAATTTGAAAGAGGAAAATAGTTTACATGCAGAAATAACTTTCTGATTGAACTAAGCTTACAATAAAAAGAAGAAACATAAGTTTAAAAAAAAAGTTAAGTAGAGTAGGATCTGAGTGATACAACTTTCAAGAAGTAAATGAACTTAAAAGGAGAACATAAGAGAAATGTTGGCAATGAGTAAAAATAAATGAAGATATTGAACAGAAGAAATGAAAATGGCATTGAATTTTGCCATAATATTGAAAATGAAGAATGGAGGGAATACTTGAGTGTAATCCGTCAATCTGCTGTGTGATCGAGATGTGTAGGATGTGTATCAAGCAACCTCCCCTTTTACATTGTAATAACTAGTATTTATAGGCAAATAAATTAACTACCTAGTAGCAACTTCCTATCTAAATGACTGTCACATGTCCTTGGCAGTTTTCTTAGGTTTTACATTTAAACTGTTTGTCAAACAACTCTGATAACTGCTCAATTTCTTAAACCGCTCCGCATCAACTTGATTGTCTTCGACGGTCTGGCTGCTTGACAGCTTATCTTGCTAATGCCTTGTCAGTCTTGAGGACTTGGCCATTTTCACACTTCTCTGTACGTTTGACAACTCCTCTTAATACTTTGTCAAAAAACTGGGTTGTCAATTTATCCTTTTTGTCGACCAGTATTTTCTTGTCAACTAAATATTTTCAATACTTAGAAAATATTAGTCATTACTCTGATTCCTTCGTCAGTCAGTCAAATGCATCCGTCAATAATCAGAAATTTCACCCCTAACAGATGCGCCCCAAGTTTTGCTTTTCGACGGCCTTGTTTGTCTGACATGTCAACTGAAGAACTTCTTGTCAACTCCACACTTGTCAATTCTTCTATAATCTTCTGAATTCGACGTTCTTCTTTATGTCGATTTTTTATTTTCCATATCTTTGACAATCCTCCCCTCAGTTCTTCCATCAGCCTGTCGGAATTATTTCTGTCAAGAGTTTGAAATTCTTCCACTAACAAATGCCCCCCAATTTTTGCTTTTCGATGGTCTTGCCCGAAAGAATAGGAAAATTTGAATTTTAAATTGTCAACGAATTTTCTTAATTCCGGATTTTCATCCGTTAACTAAACCTCGCTTTAATTTCATCCCTACTTAATAGGGATAATCATAACGTTGCGGGTTTCTCGGAATTCGAACCAGAGTCCTTCACCCCTCTTTAAATAGCAGTCACATCACTATTAACTTTCCTCTTCTTACCTTTCTTCTTCCCTAGCGAAAAACCCTTATTCTTTAAAGGAAAAAACCTTTCCTCTTCCTCACTTCGTTCAATCTTCATGGAAACATCTTCAAAGATGTCGATTTCAGTACCTCGAGCCACGGTTGCTCCTCCTAGGGTAGTAGTTCAAGACCCACTTTTGGAAGAATCCGAGTTATGGCAGGAATCTAAGGTAATTTACCATGTTCATGATTCTTCTGTTACTTTGAGTCCTCCTGCTGCATTCTTGGGTCCTCTTGTAGCCCAAAATGAAATTTGAGGATTTACGCGGTTCTTTCCCTTCTGCTAACTCAAATGAGGCTATCTTATCTTCATTAACTCCAATCCCCTTTCATGTCTTTAAAAAGAGCAATAGGATTTTTAGGATGGCTCTTGCCACTCGGTTCGATGCTTACATTAGTTGGCTTGACCGAGTTCAGGCTGAAAAACGCAATGTGTGGGAAGAAGCTGGAATTTTTGAATTTATTCAGCTTTCTCGCCATGTTAAGTTAGTAGATTTTTCTTTAATAGGGGCATCAGTTTTTTTCTGGAATAGAACCACAAATAATTTTCACTTCCCTTGTGGGATGATGGGTCCGACTTTATTCGACATGTCGGCTATTACAGGCCTTCGTCCAGATGGCCGTACCATGCATTCCGATGTCGAAGTGGAGAATCAGATTGATGTTTATGTTCCAAAATGCTCTTTCCCTACATATATAACAGACTTTAAAGATGGAGACCACGAACCCGTGACGGACACTGAAGATGTAGCCTTTCTGTTTCTTTGGCTATGTGCCTATGTCTTTTGTAGCAAATCTGCTACTTTGATTGCTTCATATGTTCCTCTTGCCAATCTTTTGTCAACTGGAAATATATTAGCATTGAGCCAATGTGTTTTGGCTAATCTTTATGACAGTATGAGTATGTTAGTTGATACTGTCAAATCTAAGCAAAAGAAAACCAACATAGGAGGGCATCTTTGGCTTCTCCAGTTGTGGTTAAATGCCGTCTTAGAGCGTCAATTTTCGTACAAAGCTCCTTCGGACTTGTCAATTGATACTTATGGCTCTTATCTCTGTTATGTGTCTGCTGAATCTTTGTCAAGAGATGAAACTGCCAACTTTAAGTTCTACTTCAAAATCTTTCACTCTCTTTCATCCACCTCTTCAAAGATCAATTTCTCTCCTTTTATTGACCGGAAGTATGGTCCGGAGTGGTTCACTAAACTAAGTACCACCATATCTAAATCCAACAAGTCAATTTGCACTAAATTTCTTTGCCAAAAAGTCATTTTTGTTAATGGTCCTAGTTTCAAAACCCATAGAATCTATCTTCATTTGCCCAATACCACTGCTTGTCAGCTCGGTTTCTGTCAAGCTATTCCTGCTCCTTACTCGTCAAACCCTGATGAGAACTTTATTGGTGCCAAAGCTCTAACATATGAGAATATTGTGGCCATCAGTGATGAGGATAAAGCTCGTAGGGCCTTCTTACAGCCTGTCTCATTCTCTGTCTTCCATGGAGCCACTCAAAGCTTCCTTAACTGGTGGGATGAGTATTATTCCAACCACCGTCTGAGTTTAAAGACATGCTTGAGTTGTATTGAAGACACTGTGGGTAACAGTGATGATTCTCCCATGCAGGAATAGGATCCGGCATCAAAAACTCGAGGTGAACTTTAGAAAGAAATTCAAGCCTTTGAAAAATTTTACAAAATCAAGTGGAATCCCTTGAGACCATCTGATATGGTTCGTCATGTCAATAGTGTTTTAGCTGAAGCCAGAAGGAGGCATGACAATAAGGAATCTAAAATGCTTGGCAAGTATCGGGGCATTCCCAATATGACCAGGGAATATTTTGACAGTTTAAAGTCCCATTTTCCTAAACCGGTGCCTATTCCTTGTGCCCCTTTTGGTTTAGCTGATTCACACCCGGGAAAGCCGACGAAAGGAGGTAACTTTTTCTTTTTAGAAAGCGTGAGTGCTTACGTTGACCCTTTTGAAAAACCAAATCCAGTTACCTTCGCTCGTCAATTTCTCCAACCTGATGACGACTTTGGATCCCACTCGTAAATTCTAACTTGTAATTCAGGTATTTACTTGTCGAATAACTTTTTATTCTTTTGCTTTTTGGCTGACAATCAACTTATTTATGTTGTTATTGATAGCTATTCCTCTCGACAAGCCTCTCCCTGGTAAGTCTAAATCCGATGTACTGTCTGAAAGAGCATTTGAGGATGACGATGAGGATGAAGACGTAATCCCTATGGCGGCCAAAACTGTCAAGAAAAGCTCACGGCCGACCAAAGCTTCTGTTTCTAATCGTCGGACAAAAGGGTCTAAGAAAAGAAAAGAAAAAGTTGCTCCTTCCGATATTCCTTCCAAGAAATCAAAGTCTACTAAAATCTTTTCAATTTCGACAGACTCTGATGCCGGCAAAGCCTCCACTGGATCTAAGGTCCAAGACATCGTTGTTAGCTCCTCCAACACTTCTCCCTCCAACCAATCCAAGGTAAAATTTTAAGTTGATCTATCAAGTTACACCCTTTTGTTCACAACCTTTCATTTTTATCTTGACAGAAAGAGAAAGTCGTCGAGGCTATTCCCGTAACTGAAAAGGCAAGTGCTGATGTTGACTTGATGTCTTCGGACTCTAACCTGGTATTTCCAATGATCTTGTCATCTTCCTTTATATATATATATATTCTCATTTTCCTTCATGTCAGGAAAAATCTCTTCAGATTGAAGATTCAATGACTATTCAGGAAATTATCACCAAGACTGTCGAACCAGCGAATCGATCTGACTTAGAGGTACAGGTTGACAGAACTTTAGGAAGCACTGTTGTTGACATTAGAGGCCTGACGGATGATCCTCAACCTCTTGAATCCCATCCAGAAATCCCCCCCAGCCCTCATCATCTCACTTCAATCATTCTGGCTTCCATTGCCGACACATCAGTCGAGACTGCCGTCATGATTGAAATTCCGGATGAGGATATTGACATATAAGCCCTGCTAACTGAAACAACTCCTATTATTCCTTCTCCACCTGCCGTCAGACCTCCAATCATGAAGTCTCCTGACCCTAAACCGGCCCTTCACTTCAACACTTGCATTAATAAGCTGTCGGAAGTGAGCCGAAAAGAGTCGACACTTTCTACCAATTCTTCATCAACTCAACATGACTCCAGTGATTCTCGGGTCGTCAACCTTATGCATGACCTCCAGGCTCTTCTTGGCAATTCTTTTAATGCACTTTTATCTAATGCCAGCATCCAACAAGAGCTGTCACGACTCATCAAGGAGATCACCCCTCTTCATTCCAATCTCCCCATGTCGAGCCGCACGTATTTTCTCTCCATCTATAAATTCTGGGAGCGGCTCTCTGGAAAGTTAGAAAGGATGACTTCTGTCATTCCTTCTTATGAAGAGGAGTAAAAGACCAAAGATGATCTCTTAGCTCGCTTCCGAGATATGGAAACTTTCAAGCAAAAGGAACTTGACCTTATTTCCACTGGAATTCATACTAAAGAGAGTCTCCTGGAGTATCGGAAGAAACTGTTGGCAGAGATTGAATTGACAGATCGAAAATGTGCTAAGTTTGACAAAGCTCTAGAAAAGAGCAGAGACAAAGTCAAGGCTATTGATGATGAATCTATCCAACTTCGCCAGAAAGCTGAAAGTGTAGTTGGCAAACTCCGCACACTACAGCCTGAATATGAAGCTGCTGCTGCTGACAAGACTGACCTTTCTTTTGCATGGGATCAGTTATCCTTTGATTTCAACTTAGGCCAAAATTGATAGTTATAATCCTTTTATTTGTCGAACTCTAATTTTGTGACTTCCGACAATTGTTGATTAATAATAAAAATGCCTTTTTCCTTATCCGCAAGTTTACCTACTGTTTAATTTGACTGCATGTTTCCAATCAACTTTGTAACTCATGCTTACCAAGTCGGCATAAATGCCATAATAAATTTCGAAACTTTGGTAAGCCACCTCGCATTAAATGTCTCTCTGGACCAACTATAAATAATGAGATTTTCAAATCAACGATTTCATAGTTGGGTATTTCACATAATATGCTTTCTCCTAAAAAAGGCTTTCATTTATTCTTCTTTCTTCCCCCATGGGAGTCTGACCTTAACACCTTAAGATTTCAGACCAAAGTTTCTGTTTTAATGGTCATATCCATAGTGAAGGTCAATAACCAACGTAAAAAAATGCAGTGAAGGTCAGCAACCAATGTAACATTTAGAGCTGACCTCGCTGCACATCTGGGGAGAAGCCGATCTCATTACGGAACGAGTGCATCTTGCTCTAGTTCCATCATCTTCATCCTGGAAGGTAGTGGTTTTCCTTTGGTGTCGTCTTTATTGCACCATAGCAACTACAACCTTCTGGGTTAAATGATGGTGAGATATGCTTCTGCTCGTCTCCTTCTTTGTGCATCCTCGACATATGGAGTAACTGAAACCTCATCAATTGGGGAATGAAGCCTCAACAAATTAGATTATACCTCTGCATTGTCGAAGGGAGGAAGATAAAATGCTGCTGACGTATAGCCTTATACTCTAGGATTAAATTAACTTTGATTGATAATTTGATTTCTGATAGCATATTGTCATATTGCCAATCTTTATATGGCTTGGATTGACAACCTGTGCTTTTGACAATATTTTATTGTATTGCCAATTTAGTGAATATTCTCGTTTCTTTCCACTTGGTGTCAATTTTTACTTCCAACACTATCGGTTTATATTCCTTCAAATACTTGACATTAATTGACCTAATTTTCAAACCAGTATCAACATTGACCTGTGCATAAGCATTTCCAGAAAACGCTTTATCAATTCTAAATGGTCCTTCCCACTTGGGTGACCATTTGCCATATTCTCGACAACTTTTATCTATGGGCAATATGACTTTCCACACCAGATCATCTACCTTAAATGATTTAAACTTAACTCGACTATCATAGAACTTTGCAATTCTTTCCTTTTGTCGAATCAAATTTTCTAATGCAATCAACCTTTCATCACTTAACTCATCCAATTCGTCCAGCATTGCATTCCAATATTGGTTGGTAGTCAAGTCATTTTGCCTCTGAATGAGAGTAGACTGAAGATTGATTTCGACAGGTAACATAGGATCGTGTCCATAAGTTAGCCGATATGGTGAAGTTCCTGTCGACTGCCTGGGTGAATTTCTATATGCCCACAGTATTTGATCAAGAGTATTATGCCAATTCCTAGGTTGTCGACCCACATGCCTTTTAATAAGACCAATAATGATCTTATTTATGGCCTCAACTTGGCCATTGGCTTGTGCATAGTAGGGAGTGGATGTAAGCATCTTTATCTGTCTGGAGTTGGCATATTCTATAATTTTCTTCCCAGTAAAAACTGACCCTTGATCAGTTGTCAATGTTTGTGGAATTCCAAACCGACAAACCATATGATTTTGAATAAAATCAATTACGTCTTGTTGGGTAACTGCTTTAAGGCAAACTACTTCTACCCATTTGGTTAAATAGTCCACTCCAATTAGAATAAATTGATGTCCTTTCGATGAAGTGGGATGTATTTGACCAATCAAATCCAAAGCCCATCCTCTGAATGGCCAAGGCTTGACAATAGAATGCAATTCGCTGGCTGGCACATTTTGTATATGGCCATGTTTCTGACATTGTTCACAAGACTTGGCAAACAAAATACAATCTTTAATCATCGTTGGCCAATAATACAAACTTCGTCGAATGATCCATTTCATTTTAACCCCTGCCTGATGGGCTCCACATATGCCCTCATGGACTTCTGACACAGCAAAATAAGTATCTTAATCACTCAGGCACTTGTGTAAAGTCCCGTCAACGTACCTTCTATATAACAGTCCTCCTTGCATTGTATAATTCAATGCTTTGTATTTCATTTTCCTGTCTACATTCTGACTTGGATTTTCCAAATATTCAATTATTGGCAACCTCCAGTCATTAGGTAGAATTACATCATTAACCAAAATATCTCTTTCTTCTAATGGATACGATAATTCCCTGATTTCCATTAGTCCTGACAAAGCCTTTTGAGATATCTTGTATCCTGAGGCTATTTGAGCCAACTCATTAGCCTATTGATTCAAATTTTTGGGAATATATTTGTCAATTACGTCATCGAATTTTTTCATTAGCTTACTAGCTACGATACAATATTTTGCCAAGTTGTAGTTGACACATTTGTATTCTTGAGTAAGTTGTTTGATAACTAATTGAGAATCCCCAAAGATATGCACATTTCGTGCTTTTATTTCTATCAATATCTCTAATCCGACAATCAAAGCTTCATATTCAGCTTCATTGTTGGAACATGGATACTTAAGTTCAAACATGAACTTAGTAGGAGTTCCTTGTGGAGTCACGATTAAAATTCCTACTCCACTAACTCCTTGATGCCTTGATCCATCAAAATTGAGTTTCCAGGGTTGTAAACTGACAACATCTATTTCTGGCACGTCCAATCTTGGATGGTCTACCAAAAAGTCAGTCACTGCCCGTCCTTTGACAGCTTTAGCTGGTACGTATTGTAAAGAATACTCTGACAAAGCAATGGTCCATTTACCGATACGTCCATTAAGGACTGGTTTTGACAACATATACTTTATAACATCAGTTTTGGAAACAACGAATACATGACATGGCATCATATAATATTTAAGTTTTGTACAAGAAAAATACAATGCTAAACATAACTTCTCTATTGCACTATATCGTCTTTCAGCATCATTGAGGACTCTTCTTAGATAATATACGGCCCTTTCAACATTGTCATCATCATCTTGAGCTAATAGACATCCTATAGTGTCCTCAGATGCTGATATGTACAACTTCAACGGTCGACGAGGCACTGTGGGCATCATGACCGGTGGATTGACTAGGTATCGCTTGATCTGATCAAAAACCTCTTGGTGACAAGGCTCCCATATGAAGCTTTGCTCTGATTTCAACTTGACCAGCGGTGCAAATATTCTTGTTCTTCCCGACAGATTTGATATAAACCTTCTTAGAAAGTTAACCTTTCCTAGGAAGGATTGTAGTTCCTTTTTATCTGTCGGTGCCGAGGCTTCCATGAACGCTTTGGCTTTATTTTTGTCCACCTGTTAGGAGTGAATTTTCATGTGAGTTTTCGTTAGACAGGCAGAAAGAGGCTCCATGAAAATTGAGAAGAAGTCCCAAAATTGGTATATACTGGTTTGGCTAAAACTAAGTTGACAGACGGAAAGTTGACAAACGGAAAGTTGATAGAAAAATTGGTCAAAAGCAAGATTGCCAAATTCATAAGGAATTCCCAAAGTAGACAAGAGTTGGATCAAAGAGAGGAAAATTGACCAAGTTGAAAGTCGACAGGAATAAAGTTGACAGAAGAATGTACATAAAGAAGAACGTCAAATTCAGAAGATTATAGAAGAATTGACAAGTGTGAAATTGACAAGAAGTTCTTCAGTTGACATGTCAGACAAGAAAAGTCGTCAAAAAGGCGAAACTTAGAGCGCATCTGTCAAGGGTGAAATTTGTGATTATTGACTGACGCATTTGACTGGCTGACAAAGGAACCAGAATAATGACTGATATTTTCTAAGTATTATACTTAGTTGACAAGAAAATACTGGCCGACAGAAAGGATAAATTGACAACCCAACTTTTTGACAAAGTGTTAAGAAGAGTTGTCAAATGTTCAAAAGTGTGAAAATGGCTAAGTCCTCAAGGCTGACAAGGCATCAGCAAGATAAGCCGTCAAGCAGCCAGACCGTTGACAACAAGCAAGTTGACACGGAGCGGTTCAAAGAATTGAGCAGTTGGAGAAGTTTGTTTGTCAAATAGTCTGAATTTGAATATGGCAAAACTGCCATACACGTGTCAGAAAGTAGATTAGGAAGTTACCCTTAGGAAGTTACCTTTAGGAAGTTATTTACTTTTTCTATAAATACTAGTTATTACAATGTAATAGGGGTTGGAACTTGAAACATCATACACGTCTCGATCACACAGCAGACTGACGGATTAACTCAAGTACTCCTTCCACCCTTTTATCTTCAATACAATGTTTAATTTCAATTCAATATTGGTTCATTTCTTTCAAGTTTTTTCATGCATTTTCCAGTTTATTTATAATCATCTTCAAGTTATTTCATGTCTTTACTTTTCTACATTTTACATCTTTTGCAATTTATCTTTCATGTTTTTTACTTGCTTTCTTTTAATTTTATGCATTGTAAACGCTTTCTTTTACTTCCATTTAAATGTCTTTCTTTAATTGATTTCTTACTTTAATTTAATGTCGTTTATCTTTCATTGTCATTTACAAGTTTTCAATTATTTTCCTGCAACTTACATGCTTTCCTTTAAATTAATGCATTTCTCTTCTACTACCAATCAAATGGTTTTTTTTAGACAATTTGAGTTCTTTTTCATGCTTTAAATGTGCTATTAGAGTTACCTATTACCACTTGTCAAATCCAGACACCAAGTCTTTGCCAGTATTTACTAGATTTGACTAATTTGTCAAATTCATACTTGGCAGACATACATACACTCATCTTAACGAAATTACCGCATAACTCGTAGGTCCCACACTCATCTGATATTTAATTATTTGTAACAAAGGGATTTTAGACACCAACCAAAAACCAGCGTTAACAAATTGGCATACCCGGTGGGACGAGTTTAGAGTAACTCGTACAGTGTCACGAATTTGACATACAAATTTATTTGTATGTGTTTACGGAGTGGAAAGGTAGTTCAAACATCATCTATTTCCCAAAACTCTGAATATGAGTAGTGCAAGTGATGCAGGCGTAGTGAGCACTAACGCCGATGTGTCAACAGTGGATGCGATTGCACCAGTTGACAATATTTCTGCAACCGGGGCTAATACTACTAATGCAGAGATAAATGGCATTAACGGTGTAGGTGCAAGAAGAGGTGTTTCCTACGCCCAAGTTGTCAATAGATTTGATGAAGTTGGCCAAGGAACACTCCCGTCACCAACTTCACCAGTCTTACAACAAATAAATCCACCAACTACTGGATTGTCTCCACGAAGTGTTGTGAATTCAAATCCAAGAGGGACTACACAGCCTCTCTCACAACCTTTGTATGGGATGCCTTATGGGTCGACAGCCGTCAATCCCAATACCCCATTTGCATACTTACCATATCCAAATGGAATAACGATGGCTGCTCATACATCTGGACAGGCAGGACCATCGACTGGGGGGCAAATTCCCAGTCATGCGAATGGGATAACAGGGTCAATGATAATAACCCATTCCCGACAAGAGCAACCAATAGAAAGGCCATATATATCCCCATTGAGACAACTCCCACAAAGTATTGTTGGTCTGTCGGAGGCTACATTAGCCAATGTCCGACAACAGATTGATTCCAGTAACCATGACATGGTGAATACATTTACTCAACAAATGAGTACAGTGATTACGCCATTAATGGAAAGCACGAACAATACATGTTTGGCAGTAGCAAATGAGATACGTAGGTTAAATAGAGCCTTGGGTGTTGTAACCCCAGGTGATAACCAAAATACTAATAGAAATCTCAATGCAAATGTCAACGGGAATAATCAACCACAGGTTGAACAACCACAGGTTTAACATAGGTTATGCCAATCAACCATTCTTTGCATCGGCATTTCCTGATTGGGTCCAACAGGCAGAAATGCCTCGAGGATACAAAATACCCAAGTTGTCAAAATTCTCAGGAGAGAGTGGAGAGTCGACAGTCGAGCATATCGCCCGATATACCATCGAGTTGGGAGATTTGGCTTTAGAGGAGGGATTAAAAATGAAGTTCTTCCCTAGTTCGTTAACTAAGAATGCTTTTTCTTGGTTTTCAACCCTAAGGCCAAATTCTATACACTCCTGGAATCAATTAGAAAGAAGTTTTCATGACTAATTCTTCAGGGGTGACTTGAAAATAAGGTTGACAGATTTATTTGGAATTAAAAGAATGAATAACGAATCTGTTGACGACTACCTTGCTCGATTCCGTCAAATGAGGAGTCGGTGCTTCACCCCTATCCCAGAGGCAGAAATAGTAAAAATTGTTGCCGGAGATTTAGATTACCATATTAGAAAGAAATTGGTCAACCAACATTTGATAGATCTTGCCCAGTTAGGGGATAAGGTCCGTCAAATTGAACAATTAAAAGCTGAAAAGGTTTTCAAGCAAAAGAGATTCCTCAAAAGAGAAAAGATTAACTTTGTCGGATGCAATGAATCTGACGAAGAGAGTAACGATTCTGAGGAATATGAGGTAGACTATGTCGAATTAAAAAATGGTCCACCTTATATATGCCAAGCTTTGAAGCCTGCAAGGGCCAAATAAAGAATCCCTTTTATTAATAAGAAAGTGTATACATTTGATGTGACCAAGGCTGATCAAATATTTGACATATTACTTAAAGATAAGCAATTAAAATTGTCGGATGATCATAGCCTTTTGAAAGCCCATGAGATTAAAGATCGGAAGTACTGTAAGTATCATAATACTTTTGGTCATGTGACAAATGATTGTATGCATTTCAGGGATATCATTCAGAAAGGTTTGACAGACGGGAGATTAAAGTTTTCAGACAAGAAACCAGAAATGAAGATTGACACAGAACCCTTTAGTCCTGAAGCTAACAAGGCAGACCGCCAAGTTCCTATTGGAGTAGGCATGGTCAACATCACGGCTGGACAGAATATCCAGATGGATTTGTCAGATCCATTCGATATTTACCCGAAGCCAGGAGAACCACTTGTCGACTACATGGAACGCAAGAAATCTGACGGCATAATTAAAGTTTGCCCAAGATGTAAAGCATTTTATGATGAAGTAGCCTCCAAGAAAGCCAGGGGGCAGAAACCACCATCATATCAGCCACGAGGCAGAATTGAGCCTCGTAATGATGGCAACAAGAGCAGGTTGTCACACTCAAGTAGCCATGATGGATCCAACAGTGTACACAGAAGTGTTGCATCTGTTGTAAATAGACAGGAAAATAGCCTCAGCAACACATGCACCAGTCAAGACCCGGACAGCACTGCACTGGAGGTTGGCTTAAAGAGCCAATCAGAGGATCAGCAGGAAATAACTATGTCGGTGGCAGATTTAATCCTGTCAGGACCAGAACACCCCCACCCAACGTAATGGTGGATCAATGGGTGAAGAATTCAGCCATGACACGATATCCAGAATTGCAAAAGCAAACATGGACTAGGAAAAACAAGTTTAGTGATCATGGTCCACCCTTTTGGAATGAGAATTACCGAAGGGGCCAATTGGCTCAAAATGCCCAAATGACAGGGCCTGGTCTGACAGGACCCTCGAATCAATTGGCTATCTCTAAGAGCCAAAAGAGGAGCCTGCAGAGGCTCCGACAGACTCAGAAGAAGAAGCTTGCCAGGCAAGGAGGTGTCATGATAAAAGAAATGCCTTCGCGTGATACTGGTTGCTTGGTTGCAACAGCCGACAACAAAGCCTACAACAAAGCCGACAAGAAAGGTGATGCCAAAATGAAAAGCGTAATAATGAACCATCCCATGGAAGCTGATGCGAAGGGATCCAGTAATCAAGCCAGGCAGAATAAGCCTACATCACAGGTTTTCATAGAAAAGAAGAAGGTTTCAGGCCAGGCATCCCCACCAGTAAAGCCCACTGGCAAATGGCCTGTCGGACTGACAGAAGTGGAAAAGGTTGCCGGACTCTAGAAAAAGTTAGAGGCCAGAAAAGAAAAACAACAACTAACAGCGTTCAGGCCTGAGTGTGATTTAACAAAAGAAGAATTGTCATTCGATGTTGTCATTGAAGCACTGAATGATCCGAATGATGATATGAACATCAGCGGAGCCATGGACACGGACGGCCAGAATGAAGATTGGGCCGACATCATCGAGGCAATAGACAACTGTGGCTCAGGGATAGCCCGACCTCTGTCAGATAGGTCAGGATCAGATGACGAGAGTGATTTGAGAAGAAACCACGGTAGAATGGTTGGAGGTGCATTCTTGGATGAGGATCCAGACAATGAAGTAATACTAGAGCCTGGGATGAGAATGAAGATAGGGTTGATTTCATTCATTCCAGAAGAATACGAGGGATATCTGGAGATCGACCTCTCTGAAAATGATGATGATGCAATCAATAATGCAACGAACCCAGGCGATTGTTGGATGTGTGTTCAGGAGAACTTTGTTACCGTATTCGACAATGTAGCCCAGCTAGAGAAACCCACCGATGAGCATAGAAACCATTTGAGGCCTTTACATATGAAGGCCATAATAGATGGAAGACCTACCAACAGGGTTTTAATTGACGGGGGAGCTGTTGTGAACCTGATGCCAAGAACAATGTTCAAGAAGTTAGGGAAGGATCAGTCGGATTAAATTCCGACAGATATGGTTGTCACTGACTTCAGTGGCAAAACTTCTCCAACAGACGGCGTTGTGTTGTTAAACATACAGGTTGGCACCGTCGAAAGGATGACACTGTTCATGATAATTCCAGCCAAGTCAAGCTACAACATATTACTTGGCAGGGATTGGATTCACGCTGTAGGAGCGGTTCCGTCAATAGTGCATCAAAAGGTAATTTTATGGAATGAACAAGATCAGGTAGAAATCGTGGAGGCAGATGACAGTGCTTGCTATGCTCAGCAATCACATGTTGATTTCAGGGTATATTCACCAAACGTCAGGCCTATAACTGCCAATGAAGGGGTCATTGACAAGGAAACGTTGGAAGTCTCAGCCAATTTGGAGTTAAGATAAAGGACGAGGCCGACAAGACTCGGCCAGAATCCGGCAATGAGCCTTGAAACCCATTTGAGAAGATTGTCGGCCTATCTGGCCAACATAGAAGTACACACTTTAGAGAGTGTGTTGACGGATTGTATAATTGACGACGACCCTTTGGGTTTTGAAAAGGGAGCCGAAGCCAAGAAAAACGTGGAAGTAGAGGATCCTCTAGAAGAAATAAATTTGGGGATGAAAGAAAAGAAAAGGCCCATTTTTGTCAGTGCGTTTCTGCCAGAGGATTACAAACAAAAACTTGTCGGATTAATAGCAGAATACAAAGATTGCTTTGCATGGGACTATGATGAAATGCCTTGTTTAAGCAGAGATCTTGTCGAACACCGGATGCCACTTAGGGAGGATTGCAAGCCAGTTAAGCAGGCAAGTAGAAGGTTTGCTCCAGAGGTGGTGCATAAAATCAAAGAGGAAGTACAGAGACTGCTTAAAGCAAAGCTCATTCGAACAACCAGGTATGTCGATTGGCTTTCTAATGTAGTTCCTGTCATTAAAAAGAATGGCAAAATGAGGGTATGCATAGACTTTAGAAATTTAAATATGGTTACCCCCAAAGATGGATATCCGATGCCAATAGCCGACATGCTTGTCGACTCAGCATCAGGAAATGAGATTTTAAGTTGTATGGATGGCCATGCAGGTTATAATCAAATCTTTATAGCCGAAGAAGATGTGTCAAAGACTGCCTTCAAATGTCCAGGAGCAATTGGGACATATGAATGGATTGTCATGCCTTTCGGTTTAAAGAATGCAGGGACCACCTATCAATGAGAAATGAATACAATTTTCCATGATGTTATTGGAAAATTTGTAGAAGTATATATTGATGACGTGGTCGTCAAGTCCAAAACCAAAGATGACCACTTGGAGCATCTGAAGCAAGGATTTGAGAGAATAAGAAAGCATAACCTCAAAATGAACCCAGAGAAGTGTAGCTTCGGAGTGTTGGCTGCCAAATTCCTAGGATTCTTGGTCCACAAAAAAGGAATTGAGGTAGACAAGAATAAAACCAGAGCAGACATGGAAGCCTCGGCACCGGCAAATAAAAAGGAGTTACAATCCTTCCTAGGAAAGGTTAACTTTCTAAGAAGATTCTTATCAAATCTTTCAGGAAGAACAAGGATATTTACACCGCTGGTCAAGTTGAAATCAGAGCAAAGTTTCATATGGGAGCCTTGTCACCAAGAAGCTTTTGACTAGATCAAGCAATATCTAGTCAATCCACCGGTCATGATGCCCGCAGTGCCTCGTCGACCGTTGAAGTTGTACATATCGGCATCTGAAGACACTATAGGATGTTTATTAGCCCAGGATGATGATGACAACGTTGAAAGGGCTGTATATTATCTAAGCAGAGTCCTAAATGATGCTGAAAGAAAATATAGTGCAATAGAGAAGTTATGTCTAGCATTATATTTTTCTTGTACAAAACTTAAATATTATATGATGCCATGTCATGTATTGGTGATTTCCAAAACTGACGTTATAAAGTATATGTTGTCAAAACCAGTCCTTAATGGACGTATTGGTAAATGGACCATCGCCTTGTCAGAGTATTCTTTACAATACGTACCAGCTAAAGCTGTCAAAGGACAGGCAGTGGCTGACTTTTTGGTAGATCATCCAGGGCTGGATGTGCCAGAAATAGATGTTGTCTGTTTACAACCCTGGAAACTCTATTTTGACCGATCAAGGCATCAAGGAGGTAGTGGAGTAGGAATTTTAATCGTGACTCCACAAGGAACTCCTACTAAGTTCATGTTTGAACTTATGTATCCATGTTCCAACAATGAAGCTGAATATGAAGCTTTGATTGTCGGATTGGAAATACTGATAGAAATAAAAGCACGAAATGTGCATATTTTTGGGGATTCTCAATTAGTCATCAAACAACTTACTCAAGAATACAAGTGTGTCAGCTACAACTTGACAAAATACTGTATCATAGCTAGTAAGTTGATGAAAAAATTTGATGACGTAATTGTCGAATATATTCCCAGAAATTTGAATCAAGAGGCTAATGAGTTGGCTCAGATAGCCTCAGGATACAAAATATCTCAAAAGACTTTGTCAACACTAATGGAAATCAGAGAACTGTTGTATCCATTAGAAGAAAGAGATATTTTGGTTAATGATATAACTCTACCTAATGACTGAAGGTTGCCAATAATCGAACATTTGGAAAATCCAAGTCAGAACGTAGATAGGAAAACAAAATATAAAGCATTGAATTACACAATTACAGAAGATATGTTGACGGGACTCTACACAAGTGCCTGAGTGAGCAAGATGCTTATTTGGCTCTATCAGAAGTCCATGAGGGCATATGTGGAGCCCATCAGGCAGGTGATAAAATGAAATGGATCATTCGACGGAGTTTTTATTATTGGCCAACTATGATTAAAGATTGCATTTCGTTTGCCAAATCCTGTGAACAATGTCAGAAACATGGTCATATACAAAATATACCGGCTAGCGAATTACATTCTATTGTCAAACCTTGGCCATTCAGAGGATGGGCTCTGGATTTAATTGGCCAAATACATCCTTCTTCGTCGAAAGGACATCAATTCATTTTAGTTGGAGTGGACTATTTTACCAAGTGGGTAGAGGCAGTTTGCCTTAAAGCAGTCACCCAACAAGATATAAATGATTTCATTAAAAATCACATCATTTGTCAGTTTGGCATACCCCAAACTTTGACAACAGATCAAGGGTCCGTATTTGTCGGCAAGAAAGTTGTGGAATATGCTGGTTCCAGGCATATAAAAATGCTCACATCTGCACCATATTATGCACAAGCAAATGGCCAAGTAGAGGCCATAAATAAGATCATTATTAATCTTATTAAAAAGCATGTGGACCGACCGCCTAAGAGTTGGCATAGTACTCTTGATCAAATATTGTGGGAATATAGAAATTCACCCAGACAGTCGACAGGAACCTCACCATATCGGCTAACTTATGGGCACGATCTTGTGCTACCTGTCGAAATCAATCTCCAATCCACTCGCATTCAAAGGCAAAATGACTTGCCTATCGACCAATATTGGAATGCAATGTTGGACGAATTGGATGAGTTAAGTGATGAAAGATTGATTGCATTAGAAAATTTGATTCGGCAAAAAGAACGAATTGCAAAGTTCTATGATAGCTGAGTTAAATTCAAATCATTTAAGGTAGATGATCTGGTGTGGAAAGTCATATTGCCCATGGATAAAAGTTGTCGAGAATATGGCAAATGGTCACCTAAATGGGAAGGACCATTTAGAATTGATAAAGTATTTTCTGGAAATGCTTATGCACTCGTCGACATTAATACTGGCTTAAGAATAAAGTCAATTAATGGCAAGTATTTGAAAAAGTATAAGTCGACGATGCTAGAAGTAAAAATTGACAGTAGATGAGATAGAACGTAAGTTTTATTAATTGATTTGGCAATACAATTTTACATTGTCAAAAGTACATCCTGTTAGTTTAAGCTAACTTATTCCTAAGAGAGCAGGCTGGCAACTGACGGTTGGCGTACACAGATGTGTGTCAAATTATGAGCAATCAAAAAGATAAGTTAAAACGATGTTCAGTTGACATACACAAAAAAAAAATGCCAACTAAACTAAGATTGAAAATTTATGATTTCTTCCAAAGCCTTCTCCAGAGCCTCTCTGTCAGCCTTGGCTGCCAGATATTTAGATTGCATGGCTATTAGAATGTTGACAATTGTCCTGGCAGTCACCCCTGACTTTCAGATTCATCATCAATTTGATTAACCTTTTCTTTGCTGGCAGACAGAGGTTGTGCAAGTTGAAGTTTTTTCTCTTTGGCTTGAGTTAAAGCAACTTCTAAGTCAACAATCTCTTTGTCTACTACCAAGTCAGCTTTAACGTCGTCAGCAATGACATGAATCTCTTGTTCTCTTGTGGCCTTCATGGTGCGTAGAGTCCCCAACACATTGTCCTTGTTGATTTCTTTGGCTTCAAAAGGGGACATAACATCATTGATGGTTGACAATTTGTCTGTCAGACCATCAAAGAAGTCTTGGACAGAAGCCAAAGTGACCCTGCTTGAAGTTGGCAGAACGTTCTTGATTAGATTGAGTTGTTGGAGAAGATTGGTCATGGTCGAACGGACGACTGAATCTGAACATAAGATGTCAAGTGGATGCTTGAAAAGGGATTTAAGCTCTTGTATAAACTTGACAGCTTGATAATCACTCGAATCTTGCCCAGTCAATTTTGAAAAACGGGCAGATCTTGATGAACTCTGACGACCAGTTTCTGACAGAAAATTAATTAAGTCTTCAAGTTTAGAGGCGGGAACTTTCATTGTTTTGACAACAGTAGACAAGGTGTCTGTCGGAAGAGGTGGAAGATGTGTCTGAGAATTGGAGTTTGTTGAGGAGTTGGTGAAGAATGAATTGGTTTTCAGTAGGATTGATGGCATCAAGATTGTAGATTGTCGATGTTTTGCCTCTCTCCGAAAGGTGTCGAAAGACAAAACTTGGGGGCATCTGTTAGGAGTGAATTTTCATGTGAGTTTTCGTCAGACAGGCAGAAAGAGGCTCCATGAAAATTGAGAAGAAGTCCCAAAATTGGTATATACTGGTTTGGCTAAAACTAAGTTGACAGACGGAAAGTTGATAGACGGAAAGTTGATAGAAAAATTGGTCAAAAGCAAGATTGTCAAATTCATAAGGAATTCCCAAAGTAGACAAGAGTTGGATCGAAGAGAGGAAAAATGACCAAGTTCAAAGTCGACAGGAATAAAGTTGACAGAAGAATGTACATAAAGAAGAACGTCAAATTCAGAAGATTATAGAAGAATTGACAAGTGTGAAATTGACAAGAAGTTCTTGAGTTGACATGTCAGAAGTAACACCCTGTATTTCACTGTTTGAAATAACAGTAATACATATAAATATGTTTATAAATTTATTTGAGTTTTAGAAAATTATTTTAAAGAAACGGATTTTACTACTCCATCCTACTTGAATGTAGGAAGCTACGATTAAAAGTTAGGTTGGAAAGTCAGGCGAAACCCGGCCCGCGAATTCCATTGACAGTATAATAATACTGCTCAAAAGACCTAATTTTAATTCGTGAACGAAAGACTTAAGTTTAGTATTTTATTTCCTAAAATTCTGTATTTTTAGAATTATTTTGGAAAAAAATAAATAATTTATGTTTTTCGGGCGAAACACGTAATCGGGTAGACGACGGAAGAGATTTCGGAGTTTCTAAGAGCCGATAGAGGGTTTATCTTAGGATTTTGAGATGATTCAAGGGGTTGAATCATATTTTTAAGTCTAGAAGGTTTTTCAAGGTTAAATAGAAAATTTATGAATTTCACGCTTAAGCCCCTGAACTTTCTGTTAATTACCCTTTTGTCCCTAAATTAGTTTCTAAGTTTTTTCAAGTGAATTGGGCTAGAATCCTTGTTACCAATCTATAATGGACGTGGTTGTGAAGCCCAAAATTTCCTAGTTCATGGATTGATTCCATAAAGCCTATTTGAAACTATAAAAGTTTCATATGTCAAGCTTAATGCTTAAATCTTCAAGTGGGCCCCACAAAAATGAATCCAAGCCCAATTTGAGTAAGCCCATGAGGGAGAAGGGGCTGCCCTCATAAAAATTTTGGAAGAACCAAGAAAATTCTAGAATGTTCTATATTCTTCCACTTTGTTCTTCAAGCTTCAACAATCTTCTTCAACAAGCTAGGTTTTTCCTAAAATATCTAATACCAAAAATCAACCCAAAATAGTCAAGATAAGACCACATTTAATGTGGCAAAAATCATCATCATGACACTTTATTGACAATTTGCAAACTAGTCCTTCAACTTTTGGAATCTTTGCAAATTGGTCCTTAGAACTTAATTGCATTTGAATCCTTTAGCAAGACAACTCATCATCATCTAGAATCTTCCCAAGATGGCGCCACTATCCCTATAAATACCATACTCTCACTTTTCACTTAGTTTCTTTTGGCCATTTGTTCAAAAACCCTAAGTTTATAAGTCTTCTAGTGTTAGATTTGTGAAGCAAGTTTCTTGGATTTCCTTTATCATTGATCTTCAAGAGGTAAATCCTAATCTTCATTCTTAATCATGCCTATGTTCTTTAGCAAGTTTCTTGATTCAAGGCTTATATCATAGTTGTTCATCACTTTAAAGTTTCTAACCCTAGAACTTTGAAAAGTCATAATAAATTCTAGAAAAATCTAATGATGATGAAACTACTTTCTATCTTCTTGATATCATGCATATTATCTAAATCTAAGAGCATGATGTAATCAAAATTTTCTTTCCTAAAAATCTAGCCTTGGCCGAATCTATCAAAGTAGGTTTGGTAGAGTTTTTGTTCATGGTTTTCATTAATGATCTTGTTAATCAAGCTATTAGTATGTATGCTTAATAAATCCAAGTTGGTTTATTAAACTAAGAACCCTAACCCTATGATCATGTTGAGGCCGAATCCTTGTATAAAAGAGTTAGGAAGTTTTGAGTTTCAACTTTAGTTGTTTAGTCACTAATCCATGATTTAGGTTAATCAAGGATCATTAATCTATGACTTAATCATGATTAGAAATTTTAAGGATTTTGAACCCTAAAAGTCAGCCATTGGCCGAAACCCTAACCCTAAAGGTTAGAGGATTTTGTTTCAAATTTTAGTCTTGTAATAAGTAATCTATGTTAGTTAAGACTCTAGTAACTAGGATCCAAAAGATGGCATTAAGAAGATAACCCTAAACCTAATTTCCAAGTCTTGGCCGAACCTAGCCCTAAAGTGTCATAGATGGTTGTTAGTTGATTAATTATAGTTATGTTGTTTGGTTGAAGGTGGTTGTGTTGACTCGTGGCGGGATAACGAGGATCGTCGTGTACGTATTTCCGGTGCTAGCTCAGGTGGGGAAAAGAATCAACCTATCGTCGGAATCGATAAGTAGTAGATTATATGATAATTGTGTAGGGCGACCTAAACCCTACTAGTAGTCAAGTAATCGACAAGACCAAAATCCCATTGGGAACCTTTTCTGTAAAACCAATGGTGATTCGGGGATTGTAGGTTTATCGACATTAAGTTGATTTTAAGTATTTGAGGATGTTTGATTTTATGTTATCGAATTTATTGTGATACGCTGGTTGAGGTATTCCATCTGCATGTGACGTATTGTTTCGGTGTTTGAATAATTATGATAGTGAGGATGTTTCTTTGTCTGTCATCACGGCCGTGATGGTTGTCATGGCCGTGCCGTGATGAGTTACGTGTTGTAGGATTCTTGCCTTTGTTGTCTGTCACGACCGTGATGGCTATCACGGCCAGGCCGTGACAGAGTCTGACATTGTTACTTATTTGATTTGATTATTATGCGTTGGTTGTGATAAATTGCTTTATATGATATTGAGATATTTGAATATTTCCTGATATTGTGTGATGCATGATCTGCCTGGTTTTTAATACTATGCCTAGTTGATTTTAAGTAAGGATATATGTTGTTCGGGAGATGATTGTTTGGGTGAGAGAATGAATTGACTTAGAGGTGCCTAGCTTAATTAAGTTATCTATTGGATGAGATGTGACATAGAATACGAGTTGAGGTTATGATGGGAGCTTGAGGTACAAGGTTGTTATTGATTTGAGATAGTGAGATTCATATAGAGGCTTTGATGCAAATACTTTTTCAGTCCATGACGCGTCGATCTGATTTATCCTATCGAAAGATAGAAGTGCACTATATTGAAATCCTATCCTATCAAAAGATAGAAGGGCACTATGTTGAGTCTTATCCTATCGAAAGATAGAAGGGCAATATGTTGAGTCTTATCCTATCGAAAGATAGAAGGGCACTATGCTGAGTCTTATCCTATCAAAAGATAGAAGTGTACTATGCTTAGTTCTTTGCATCGGACTACCCTGGACTACTAACGAATGTGAAAGGAATAGAGACAGTGATGATAGTATAAGTGTTTAGACTACATGAGCAGAGGGTAGAGGACAATATCAAAATTTGAGGATGATTTGTTAGTTATGTGTGTTGCTTGTCTCTGACATTTATTGTATAATTTACTATTACTCTTTTCCGCTTTTTTATGATAGAACCGTTTCTTATTCCCTATATCTTTCTGTGTGTTGTATTTTATTTCTGATGTGATCGTACGAGAAGACCCGATGGAGGAACCAATTGCTAAGGAGTTAGATGGAACTCCGTATGAACCGAATGCTGGAGTTCGAGCTGTGATTCAAGGCGATTAGAGTATAGACATTATGGCCAGTGTGTCTAAGGAGTATTTATATTTCCGCTAAGTATGTCTGTAGTGAAGTTTATACCAGTGAGGGATCCTACTGAGAGGGTACCCTTAACAGTGTTTTGGTTTTGTAATAAATAAATGTGTGTAATTATATATATTACAACTTTGGTGTGTTTGTAGAAGTTATATGGGTATTAATTAAGTTTTAAATTTTTACGTATTTTCAATAGTAAGCGCGCGATTAAGTAAATAAATAATAAGGTTTTTAATATAATAATACAGTGGGGCACAACGAGGTGTCTCATCAGACAAGAAAAGCCGTCAAAAAGGCGAAACTTAGAGCGCATCTGTCAAGGGTGAAATTTCTGATTATTGACGCACGCATTTGACTGGCTGACAAAGGAACCAGAATAATGACTGATATTTTCTAAGTATTATACTTAGTTGACAAGAAAATACTGGCCGACAGAAAGGATAAATTGACAACCCAACTTTTTGACAAAGTGTTAAGAAGAGTTGTCAAATGTACAAAAGTGTGAAAATGGCTAAGTCCTCAAGGCTGACAAGGCATCAGCAAGATAAGTCGTCAAGCAGCTAGACCATTGACAACAAGCAAGTTGACACGGAGCGGTTCAAAGAATTGAGTAGTTGGAGAAGTTTGTTTGTCAAATAGTCTGAATTTGAATATGGTAAAACTGCCAGACACGTGTCAGAAAGTAGATTAGGAAGTTACCCTTAGGAAGTTACCTTTAGGAAGTTATTTACCTTTTCTATAAATACTAGTTACTATAATGTAATAGGGGTTGGAACTTGAAACATCCTACACGTCACGATCACACAGCAGACTGACGGATTAACTCAAGTACTCCTTCCACCCTTTTATCTTCAATACAATGTTTAATTTCAATTCAATATTGGTTCATTTCCTTCAAGTTTTTTCATGCATTTTCCAGTTTATTTATAATCATCTTCAAGTTATTTCATGTCTTTACTTTTCTACATTTTACATCTTTTGCAATTTATCTTTCATGTTTTTTACTTGCTTTCTTTTAATTTTATGCAATGTAAACGCTTTCTTTTACTTCCATTTAAATGCCTTTGTTTAATTGATTTCTTCCTTTAATTTACTGTCGTTTATCTTTCATTGTCATTTACAAGTTTTCAATTATTTTCCTGCAACTTACATCCTATCCTTTAAGTTAATGTATTTCTCTTCTACTACTAATCAAATTGTTTTTTTTAGACAATGAGTTCTTTTTCATGCTTTAAATGTGCTATTAGAGTTACCTATTACCACTTGTCAAATCCAGACACCAAGTCTTTGCCAGTATTTACTAGATTTGACTAATTTGTCAAATTCATACTTGGCAGACATACATACACCCATCTTAACGAGATTACCACATAACTCGTAGGTCCCACACTCGTCTGATCTTTAATTATTTGTAACAAAGGGATTTTGGACACCAACCAAAAACTAGCGTTAACACCACCTCAATTCCTTTTTTGTGGACTAGGAATCCTAGGAATTTGGCAGTCGACACTCCGAAGCTACACTTTTCTGGGTTCATTTTGAGGTTATGTCTTCTCATCCTTTCAAACCCTTGCTTCAGGTGCTCCAAGTGGTCATCTTTGGTTTTGGACTTGACAATCATGTCATCAATATATACTTCTATGAATTTTCCAATCATATCATGGAAAATCGCATTCATTGCTCATTGATAGGTGGCTCCTGCATTCTTTAAACTGAAAGGCATGACAATCCATTCATATGTCCCAATCGCTCCTGGACACTTGAAGGCAGTCTTTGGCACATCTTCTTCGGCTATAAAGATTTAATTATAACCTGCATGGCCATCCATACAACTCAAAATTTCATTTCCTGATGCTGAGTCAACAAGCATGTCGGCTATTGGCATCGGATACTCATATTTGGGGGTAGCCATATTTAAATTTCTAAAGTCTATGCATACCCTCATTTTACCATTCTTTTTAATGACAGGAACTACATTAGAAAGCCAATCGACATACATGGTTGTTCGAATGAACTTTGCTTTAAGCAGTCTTTGTACTTCCTCTTTGATTTTTTGCACTACCTCTGGAGCAAACCTTCTACTTGCCTGTTTGATAGGCTTGCAGTCCTCCCTAAGTGGCAGTCGGTGTTCGACAAGGTTTTTGCTTAAACCAGGCATTTCATCGTAGTCCCATGCAAAGCAGTCTTTATACTCTGCAATTAATCTAACGAGTTTTTGTTTATAATCCTCCGGCAGAAAAGCACTGACAAAGATGGGCCCTTTCTTTCCTTCCGTCCCTAAATTTATTTCTTCCAGAGGATCTTCTACTTCAACTTTTTGTTTAACTTCGGCTCCTTTCTCAAAACCCAAAGGGTCGTCGTCAATGATACAATCTGCCAACACACTCTCTGAAGTGTGTACTTCTCTGTCGGCTATATAGACCGACAATCTTCTCAGATGTGTTTCAAAGCTCATTGTCGGAACTGGGCCGAGACTTGTCGGCCTCTTCCTTTATCTTTACGCCAAACTGACTGAGAAGGCTTGCTTCTAACGCATCCTTATCAATGACCCCTTCGTTGGCAGTCACGGGTCTGACATTTGGTGAATATATTTTGAAGTCCACATGTAACTGATGGGCGTAACACGCGCTATCGTCTGCTTCGACGATCTCCACTTGATCTTGCTCGTTCCACAGGATTATTTTCTGGTGCACTGTCGAAGGAATTGCTCCCACAGCATGAATCCAATCCCTGCCAAGTAATAAGTTGTAGCTTGATTTGACTGGAATTATCACGAACAATGTCATTCTCTCGACAGTGCCAACCTGGATGTTGAGAAGTACGACACCATCTGACGGAGTTGTTTTTCCACTGAAATCAGTAACGACCATATCTGTCGGAATTAAGTCCGACTGATCTTTTCCTAGCTTCTTAAACATTGCCCTAGGCATCAAATTGACAACAGCTCCTCCATCAATCAGAACTCTATTAGTGGGTCTCCCATCAATTATGGCCTTTACATGCAATGGCCTCAAATGATTTCTTTGTTCGTCAGTGGGCTTTTCTAACTGGGCTACATTGTCGAACACGGTGACCAAATTCTCTTGGACGTACATCCAACAATCATCTGGATTTCTGTCATTGTCTACCATATCCTCATCGTCGGAAAAATCCACTTCAAGATATCCTTCATACTCCGCTGGGATGACGGAAATCAATCCTACATTCATCCTCATGCCTGGTTCCAGGATGATTTCATTCTCTGGATCCTCGTCTAAGAATGCACCTCCTACAGTTCTTCCATGATTTCTTCTCAAATCATCGTCATCGTCTGATCCCAACCTTTCTGACAGGGGCCGGGCTATCCCTGCACCACAGTTATCCAGTGCCTTGATGATGTCAGCTATATCTTCATTTTGGCTATCCATGTCCATGCCTCTGCTGATGTTAATATCATCATTCGGATCGTTCAATGCCTCAATGACCGCATCAAAGGACAATTCTTCCTTGGTCAGCTCACATTCAGGTTTGAATGTCGCCAACTGATGATCTTGCATTCTCGCCTCGAACTTCTTCTCAAGCCCTGCTACCTTTTCCATGTCTACCAATCCAACCGGCCATTTGCCTGTGGATTTTGTTGGTGGTGACGACATTTCTAAGGCCTTCTTTTTCTCTGCACAGATTTGCGACATAGGTTTCTTTGGCTTGTTTTGAGTAGCAAGCATCTTCATGTCAACCACCATTGGGAGAGCCTCTATCACGCTCTTCATTTTGACAGCTCCGCTCTTGTCATTTACGTTGTCGGTTGTTGCAACCAAACAACCAGTATCACGCGAAGGCATCTCTTTTATGGTGACACCTCCTTGCCTGGCAAGCTTCTTCTTTTGAGCCTGTCGGAGCCTCTGCAGCCTCCTCTTTTGGCTCTTAGAGATGGACAACTGAGTTGACGATCCTGACAAGCCAGGTCCTGCCATCTGAGCATTCTGAGCTAGCTAGCCCTTTCGGTAATTCTCATTCGAAAAGGGTGGATTGTGGTCACTGAACTTGTTTTTTATAACCCATGTCTGCTTTTGTAACTCTGGATAACGAGCCGTGGCAGAATTCTTTACCCATTGATCCACCATTACATTGGACGGGGGTTTCCTAGTCTTGACAGAATTGAATCTGCCACCGACAAAGCTATTGTTTCCCACTGATCCTCTGATTGGCTCTTTAAGCTAACCTCCGGTGTGGTTTTGTCTGGGTCTTATCTGATGCATGTGTTGTTGATGTCTATTTGCCTGCATAACAACAAAGTGCAGCCTTCTTCATATACACCGTTAGATCCAAGATGGGCTGCTCGAGTGTGAAAATCTGCCTTGGTTACCACCATTACGAGACTCAGTACTGTCACGTGGGTGATACGATGATGGTTTCTGCACCCTGGTCTCCTCGGCAGCCACTTCGTCATAAAATGCTTCACATCTTGGGCAAAGCTTAAGTACGCCACCAGATTTCTTTCGTGTCATGAAATCGACAAGAGGTTCTCCCGGCTTTGGATAAACATCAAATGAATCCGACAGATCCATCTAGATATTTTGCCCAGCCCTGATGTTGACCATGCCTATTCCCATAGGGACTCGGTGGTCTATCTTGTTAACTTCAGGACCAAAGGGTTCTGTATCAACCTTCATGTCTGGTTTCTTGTCTGAAAATTTTAATCTTCCTTATGCCAAACCTTTCTGAATAATGTCCCTGAAATGTATACAATCATTAGTTACATGACCAAAAGTGTTGTGATATTTACAATACTTCCGATCCTTAATCTCATGGGCCTTCAAAAGCCTACGGTCATCTGACAACTTTAACTGCTTATCTTTGAGTAATATGTCAAATATTTTATCGACTTTGGTCACATCAAATGTATACACTTTCTTATTAATGAAAGGAATCCTTTCTTTCGCCCTCGCAGGCTTCAAAGCTTGGCATATATAAGGTGGACCATTTTTTAATTCAACGTAATCTACCTCATGTTCCTCAGAATCGCCGCCCTCCTCGTCGGATTCACTACATCCGACAAAGTTAACCTTTTCTCTTTTGAGGAACTTCTTCTGCTTAAAAACCTTTTCGGCTTTCAATTGTTCAATTTGTCGGACTTTATCTCCTAACTGGGCAAGATCAATTAGATGCTGGTTGACCAACTTCTTCCTAATATGATAATCTAGACCCCCAGCAGCCATCTTTACTATTTCTGCCTCAGGGATAGGGGTGAAGCAACGACTCCTCATTTGATGGAATCGGGCAAGGTAGTCATCGACAGACTCGTTATTCATCCTCCTAATGCCAAATAAATCCGTCAATCCTATTTTTAGGTCACCCTTAAAGAATTGGTCATGAAAACTCCTCTCTAATTGATTCCAGGAATGTATGAAATTAGGCCTTAAAGTTGAAAACCAAGAAAAAGCATTCTTAGTCAACGAACTAGGAAAGAACTTCATTTTTAGTCCCTCCTCTAAAGCCAAATCTCCTAATTCGATTGTATATCGGGCTATGTGCTCGACTGTCGATTCTCCACTTTCTTCTGAAAATTTTGACAACTTGGGTATTTTGTATCCTCGAGGCATTTCTGCCCGTTGGACCCAATCAGGAAATGCCGATGCAAAAAATGGTTGATTGGCATAACCTATGTTAAAACCAAACCTATTCAATGGTTGCTCGACGACTTGATTGACGTTTTGATTTAGAACGTTTTGACGAAATGCTCCGAAAGCACCCTGATTTATGACCAAATCATCGTCTTCCTCTGGTCGTAGAATATGTACATTTCCACATCTCAAAGGAATCCGACGATGGGGCTGTTGCCGCTCATCATCTTGTTCAGATCCGTCAAGTTGTATATCTTGTGATCGTTCAACCTGTGGTTGATTATTCCTATTGACATTTCCATTGAGATTTCTATTAGTATTTTGGTTATCCTCTGGGGTTACAACGCCCAAGGCTCTATTTAACCTGCGTATCTCATTTGCCAATGTCAAGTAGGCATTATTCGTGTTTTCCATTAATGGCGTAACCACTGTACTCATTTGTTGAGTAAATGTATTCATCATGTCATGGTTACTAGAGTCAATTTGTTGTCGGACATTGGCTAATGTAGCCTCTGACAGACCAACAATATTTTGTGGGGGTTGTCTTGGTGGGGATACATGTTGCCTTACTACTGGTTGCTCTTGTCGAGAATGGGTTACTACCATTGACCCTGTTATCCCATTCGCATGACTGGGAATTTGCCCCCCTGTCGATGGCCTTGCCTGTCCAGATGCATGGGCAGCCATCATCATTCCATTTGGATATGGTATGTATGCAAATGGGGTATTTGGATTGACGGCAGTCGACCCATAAGGCATCCCATACAAAGGTTGTGACAAAGGTTGCGTAGTCCCTCTTGGGTTTGAGTTCACAACACTTCGTGGAGACAATCCGATAGTTGGTGGATTTATTTGCTGTAAAACCGGGGAAGTTGGTGACGGGAGTGTTCCTTGGCCAACTTCATCAAATCTATTGACAACTTGAGCGTAAGAAACGCCTCTTCTCGTACCTAAACTATTAGTGCTATTATTCCCTGCATTAGTAGCGTTAGCCCTGGTTGCAGGAATATTGTCAACTGGTGCAATAACATCCACCGTTGAAGCAGCGGCGTTAGTGACTACTACGCCTGGATCACTTGCACTACTCATATTCACAAAGTTTTGGGAAATAGATGATGTTTGAACCACCTTTCCACTCCGTAGACGCGTACAATAAATTCGTATGTCAAATTCGTGACACTGTACGAGTTACTCTAAACTCGTCCCACCGGGCATGCCAATTTGTTGACGTTGGTTTTTGGTTGGTGTCCAAAAATCCCTTTCTTACAAATAATTAAAGATTAGACGAGTGTGGGACCTACGAGTTATGCGATAATCTCGTCAGAATGTGTGTATGTATTGTCTGCCAAGTATGAATTTGACAAGTTAGTCAAATCTAGTAATATACTGGCAAAGACTTGATGCTATGACAAGTGTATAAGTTTAGGGAAAAGATGTACCGATGATTGTCAATAATGAAACTTGACAACACAATTGTTTGTACTTAAAAAGAGGAATTTGAAATTTGAAAGAGGAAAATAGTTTACATGCAGAAAATAACTTCCTGATTGAACTAAGCTTACAATAAAAAGAAGGAACATAAGTTTAAAAAGAAAGTTAAGTAGAGTAGGATCTGAGTGATACAACTTTCAAGAAGTAAATGAACTTAAAAGGAGAACATAAGAGAAATGTTGGCAATGAGTAAAAATAAATGAAGACATTGAACAGAAGAAACGAAAATGACATTGAATTTTGCCATAATATTGAAATAGGAAGGATGGAGGGAATACTTGAGTGTAATCCGTCAATCTGCTGTGTGATCGAGATATGTAGGATGTGTATCAAGTAACCTCCCCTTTTACATTGTAATAACTAGTATTTATAGGCAAATAAAGTAACTACCTAGTAGCAACTTCCTATCTAAATGACTGCCACATGTCCTTGACAGTTTTCTTAGGTTTTACATTTAAACTGCTTGTCAAACAACTCTGATAACTGCTAAATTTCTTGAACTGCTCCGCGTCAACTTGATTGTCTTCGACGGTCTGGCTGCTTGATAGCTTATCTTACTAATGCCTTGTCAGTCTTTAGGACTTGGCCATTTTTACACTTCTCTGTACGTTTGACAACTCTTCTTAATACTTTGTCAAAAAGCTGGGTTGTCAATTTATCCTTTCCGTCGACCAGTATTTTCTTGTCAACTCAATATTTTCAATACTTAGAAAATATTAGTCATTACTCTGATTCCTTCGTCAGCCAGTCAAATGCATCCGTCAATAATCAGAAATTTCACCCCTAACAAATGCGCCCCAAGTTTTGCTTTTTGACGGCCTTGTTTGTCTGACATGTCAACTGAAGAACTTCTTGTCAACTCCATACTTGTCAATTCTTCTATAATCTTCTGAATTCGACGTTCTTCTTTATGTCGATTTTTTTCTTTTCCATATCTTTGACAATCATCCCCTCAATTCTTCCGTCAGCTTGTTGGAATTATTTCTGTCAAGAGTTTGAAATTCTTCCACTAATAGACCCTGATCAGTCCATGAGACCCAACTTGCCTAAACATTTGTTAAAAAAAATTAGGTTTTCCTTAAAGGCTATCATTGGTCTTATCTGTGGCATATGAATTTTGTGTTTTTCATCAAAAATATGGCCACTAACATCATCAAGTCATGTAAGATACTGGCATGGTCAAATCACATGTTTAAATACAACTATTGGGGAGAAGGTAGATTTATCTAAATGGAAGACAAGTTCTATATTGAAGTAGATAATCTAATCATTGTTTGTGTTGTGTGACAATTTGTTTTTAAGGAGATTTAGTGGAGGTTAATGATCTATATGAGGATTATTTTAAAATTTAAAAAATAAAACGAAGGATGATCATATAACCTTTCAATTACCTAATTTTTATTTTTACAAATATTTTATAGTTTCCTTAATTTAGAAATAAAAAATAAGTATTTTCTTTCCTTTCCATCCAAAATCCTCCATCCAAACATACCACGGAGTCAATGAGTTCTACATCAGAAGATCAACTGAGAACACCAAAAGTCCTAAACTCAAATATAACCCACCTATATAGTGCAGAATTGTGAATGCAAGAAACTTTAAGGTAGCATTACATAACTGCAATTGACAGAGAATCCATCTTACAGTACAACAAAGATCTTTCTGAACAAGCAACACATTAACACACCAAAAATAAATTGTAGGGCTAAAATCAACATAGAGAAAAGAACCCTGCAGGCCCAAAACTTTTTAAGTCGTTCAAAAGCAAAACTCTAGCATGTTTCTGGTACAAGATTTAATTACATTAACAAGCATTTACTGAATAGTAGTATATTGTCCAATAAGTATGTAACAACCTATGACTAACATGAGTCTTCTTTACAAAAATACATTCTGAAAGAAAGAAAACCCATGAGAATATGGAAAAGTTAAACAACTTTAGTGAATAACACCTCCCCACTTGAAAGCTGCATATGCCAGTTTGCACTTCACCTCCTTTCAATCCACTCCCTACATTATAATACTAAACCGTGTCGCGGCCAGAACTTATTTGAGATTATATAATGACAAAAGAAGATGTTTAACAATTCCCTCAGGTTTCAGAGACACTCTCAAAACACAATAGTAGCTGTTCAGCTGATGGCCAAATTTGAGGGAACCGAATGAATAAAGAAGGACATTAAAGATAGTGAACAGTGACCCTTACCCCTTAGGTGTTGGAGGTTTGCTATAATGAGGATATGGAGAACCATGTGATCCATTTGGACTTGACAAGGTCCTTACAGGTTGACCCTTCCTTGGTAAAGACACTAAATGTGTTTTAATAACACTTTTAGGATTTGGCATGGACAAGGTACGATCAACTCGCGCGACCTGGAAGTGATAAGATGAGATAGCCATGTCCTTAAGGTTTGGCAAAGGCTTTAAAGCTTGAACAACTTCACTCATCAAAGGTCTAGCTTTTGGATCACGGCTAAGGCATTGGGCAGCCAGCCGAGCAGCTTTTTGTGCCCCTTTAATTGAGAAGTGACCTTCAAGGCGGGGATCAATTATCCGGCAGAACATCCTCCAATTTCCAAGGACAGGTCTTGCCCACTCCACCAGATTGTGTTCCCCATTTGGTCTTCTCTTATCGATAGATCGCCGGCCAGTGAGCATTTCCAGTAACACTACTCCAAAACTGTAGACATCACTTTTTGATGTCAAATGTCCTAATCAGCATTGACAGTTTCAGGTTAATATTGAAAAGAGTAAGAGTACATCTATGAAAAAAAAGGATGTGAATTGAAATGGTAACTAACAATTGCTAGTTATTATTAGGCAAAACCTGTGGTGGCTTTCTTGCTTTGTATTTCATCAGGATCCCTTCTCAATTTTTGAATATGAAGATAATTCCTTTTCCAAAGAATATTTGATAATCTAACATTGTGAAACTTTTGATTTTAAAAGTCCCCTGGCCTCACTTCCCCGTTTTGATACTTGATATTTTCTATATTTGTAAATTTTGTTTTTACCTTATTCTGTTTGTAATTGTTCTAATTGCTAAAGAATATGATTGTTGGGTTCAGGTTTTGAGTTTTGACTTCTACTGATACAATGAAGAACTATGAACTGAAAAAAGAAACATGGCATTAGTTATGTTTTTTAGTTTTGACTAGTGTTGCGCTCAATCCTGTGTTGGCACTTTGAATAGCTGTAAGCATTAACCATGAAGGAAGTATTGAACTAGGGAGCACAGTAGCTTATAGAGCAGTTGTTGGTGGGTCTTGACTAGCTGTTGCAGGATGACACCTGCTTCAGTCTTGAGCCTATGGTTCTGCAGTTTGTGGAAACAATGACGTTCGATGTGTCTGGTTAATGGTGTATGGGTCATCAGTTGAAGAGCTTGATTATGTTGAAATCTTCAAAACGGGGTTTGGATCTGATTCATGATAGAGGTTGAATGAAGAACTTAAATCCATTGCTAGCTTTGAGCCTTGGAGGCCCTACCTGAGTTTTGAAACAGTTGAGGATGTTGGTTCTGTTTAGCTGATGATGGTATTATAGGGAGAAAATGGAGTTCATGTGTTGAATTTACCTTTGTGTTTTTTAAAATAGTTTCATTTTTTTTATTTGAATAATTTTTTATAATTATTGTGTAACCAATTGTGGACAGGACCATTGATATTTTAAATGGTTATGATTGACCCATTTTACTCTCTAAAGTGAGAAGTGGAGCCAAATGCATGTGGAAGATACTATATGCAAATTGAAGATACTATTAGATATCTTGCGTCTGAATTACATAGTGAAGTACAAAGTTCAAGAAACATTAACACTTTAAAATGAATAAGGAAGGATCAAAACTCACCTGTCATAACATACTCTGGAGCAGCATAACCATATGTTCCCATAACTCTTGTAGATACATGTGTGTTTTCCCCTTCAGGAGCATCTTTGGCAAGTCCAAAATCAGAGAGCTTTGCATTGTATTCCTAAAACCATTTTTGCTTTTTAGTATGAGTTGGAGGATGAATAAGAAATAATTAAAATTCTTGCCTAGTTAACTCACATACCGCATCTAATAGAATATTAGATGTCTTGAAATCACGATAAATTATGGCTCTCTTAGCGTCTTCATGGAGAAAAGCAAGACCTTTTGCAGCACCAAGTGCAATTTTCATTCTGATAGACCAAGGAAGAGGCAAGGGCCCTTCTGTATAAAACATGGTTGTTACCAGTAAACAATTAGTATTTGCACATGAAAAAATTTTAAGGGCATAGTGCCAACTGCCAAGCAGAAAGAACAAATGCATTACAGCAAGGGAACCAATTTATTCTGGTTTTGTTGTTTTCTATAAGTGTGAAAGCCAGCCTGTGAGTTAAAATAACAATTTTGGAGTCCAACAACCAACAAGTAGTGGTGAATCAAATACTGGATTATGATTATGGTAACACATTGAACCAGGAATGCAGTTTATGAAAGATTCTAGATTGAGTTTTGCTGATTAGTTTCCTAGAATTATAGTTGCTTATTTGCTAGACTAGAACAGTAATTGTGTTACATGAACTTTTTAGGAAATGCTATACTATTCAGCACGAGGTCACTGAATTTTTTTCATTTCATTCCTTTTTTTTTTTTTTTGGAGGGGGGGGGGGGGGATTACTGTTTAACTCTCTGACAGGTCAATGAAACTTCAATCTATACATCACATTACTTTATGTTTGTATTGGGGAAGGTTATAGCATCGGAAACTCGAGCGCTAATTTTTTATTTTTTGTGTTTCCATGCCATCCAATTTAGTAGTGGTGAAGAATGAAGACATGCAGGAATAAAAAAGTTAAGTAGTGTACTTCTGAAGAGGTGGTTCTCCAAGCTGCCTCGGGGCATAAACTCATAAACTAATAATCTTTGGTCATCTTCAATGCAGAAACCAATCAGTTTAACTAGATTAGGATGGACAAGATCACCAAGATAGTTTAATTCAGCCTGTGAAGAAGAAAATGAAAAACGAAAATGTTAACAAAACTAGAATTGTAAAAATAAATAAAATATATAATTGAAAGAAGAAGAAAAATTGAGAAGGATATATAGGTTTCTACAAGCCACTCTTTGTGACCCTGATTTCCATTGTGGTTGAGGGTCTTGACTGCGACAGTGAGCCCAGTGCCAGGTTTCACAGGTGCAGTTCCATTCTCCTCAATCCAACCCTTGAAGACACAACCAAACCCTCCCTCACCAAGAAGACTCTCTGGTCTGAAATTCCTAGTTGCCACTTTAAGCCCGTTGAATGTGAATTTTCTCAAACTAGAAGCAACCTTCAACTCCTCACTGAATTTTGGAGTAGAAGGAATACTTTCCACATTACTAGTTGTTGATGAGGACTCTGGAGGAGCAACTGTTTCCTTTAAGCTTTTTTCAAATGCAGGTTTGTTTTCCACTGATTAAAATGATCAATAACTTAAAATCAGTTATCATTGTTTTGGTATTTTCAAGTAATAATAAGAATGAACATTGAACAACCAATTACATGATTTGATTCTAGCATGCATGACTTTACACAACTTCATTACAAGATCCATTATATTTGTACGGTAACTGAATAGTAAATACAATCAAGCAGTGCAGTTCAAATGGTCAAACCATCACAAATTTGTCCAAGCCTCCAAGGCAATTCAGAAAATAAAGTTTAGGTTCCGAAAGTTGTTAGAAATATAACAGCTTAAACTTTTGGAAAAGATTATTCATGATATGGTATCAAAGCTTCTATGACGAAATGGTAAGGAGTTCAATTCTTGCTGCCCCCATTCTTCTAATAAAAAGTTAAATTTCAGCACTAGGTAAGTGAGCTTGAGCATTGTCAACGCTTCAAACCTAAAGAGCTCTTGGGTGAGGGGAATATTAGATATATAAAATCATTTATGTGCCTTCACCCAACAACTTTTGGAAAAGATAGTTCATGACAACTTTTATTATGATTGAATAATGATTTCTCAGTGTCAGTAGACTCAATACACTGTTTTTCAACATAGCTTATTGTCAGGATAAATATAGTGATTCTAGGGAATTCAATTGTCACAACAATTAGATAGCCCTTAGACCATACATTTTTCAGCTTTTTGGCTTAGATCAAGTGCAGAAGGTGCTTACAAAAAAAAATAATAATAATAATAACATGCAGCCTATGTACAATAACCATTCATATCACTTTAGTTACAAAAAAATACAAATTATGTAGTTTCTCTCTCAAAACAAATTTGCAGCTTCAAACATAGAAAGGCCTGGATAGATCATAGAACCAAAAAGTAATTTTTTGTTTGCCACCAATAATTGATGCCATATAGAAGATATTTCCTGAAACTAAGAATTATTAATAAGGAAACAAAATTACCATTTTGGGCACTAGTGCCACTCATGGAGCTATCAACCTTTGAGGTTGAAGGCATGCAGCTCCCACAGAAACTGAATTTATGCCAAACCCTTCTCTTCTTCTCTTCACCCTCTATCTTATTCCTTCCCTTTGACTTCCCCACATCCAAACTCCCAGCTTTAATTGCACTATTTCCAAACCCCATCTTCCAAAAACTCTTACAAACAAGTTTTCATACCCAAAAGTCTCAAACTTGATAGAAATCAAAGCCTTGAAACTTCAACTCTTAAAGCCACCTCACTTCCAATAATTGAACAATACGAGAGAAAAAAAACCCATCATCAACGGAACAAAAAGTACTAATGTCAAAATAAAATATAGAGTATTCAAAAGGATCAACACATGAACAGTGGTGAAAGAATCAAAACAAGAAAACCAAGTTGTGATTGGGAAATTGAATCCAAAGTCCAAAGGAAAGTGGGGTGTTGGGGGAGGAGAGGAAAGCGGGAGAGTGCTTGTGACAGAGGGAAAGTTTTTTCCACAACGGGCAGGTAGGGCAGGCTTGGAATATGAAAAGTAGGCAGTGGGGCAGTCTGGGCAAGAGAGAGAAAGGGACAGCCATTTCTTTTTTTCCTTCTTGAAAACAGCAGCGCATTACTATATTGTGCCAGATTAATGTTTCTCATTGAGTTAAGAGATATTTCGAGGCCAACATGATCTGCTACACTTATTAGATAACAAGATCCGTTGAGCATGTGATTAAAGATTCGATTCCTGACTCATATATATGAAAGAGTATTTATTAAAAGAGGTCAACCTATTAAATAGATCTTAATATCTTAAAGAATTAGACTCTGACTCCCGATCTGAGGATACTCGGGTTCATAAAAAAAGATATTTCGAGAATTTTTTTTGAAAAAAAAAACTTAATTGCATATTTTGTAACTCTACTTTTTCAATTGTGCGATTTCGGTCTCTCAAAAATTTTAATTGATATTTCGTCCCTCAACTTTTTGAAGGACTAAAATTGCATAAATGAAAAAGTTGAGGGTCGAAAAGTACCATTAAAAAAATTTGGATATAATATGCAATGTGATTGTAAATATTTTTATCCTATTCAAAAATCGATGCATTATAAATAAATGTTTAGTTCTTATCCAAACTATCTTAGAATCTCTTAATAATCATCCTTTGGTTTCGGTAATTATATTAAGAATCAAATATTTTTAATAAAATGATAATTTATAAATTATAACTTGTTGATTATAATGATTGTACATATCAATTAAATCCAGAATGAATTTTCATATTTTATCATAATGAATAACTTCTAATATATATTTATAACTTTTTTTACGGGTAATATATATTTATAACTAATGTACATGGTTTATAACTTATTTATAACCCAGTTGATGTCATTATTTATTATTAATTAATAATATTATTAACCTAATATATTCAACTTAGGTATATTTTAGGTTTATACATGAGTTTCTTTTATAAGACATTTCTTTTGGGACTGGGTAGCACTAGCTCTAGCTCTAGCTCTAGCTCTAGCACATTCATTCATATTACCACACGTTATTTATTTTTATTTTTTTGATAAAATTACGACTCGTTATTTTATTACGTCAAAGTTTTATTTCTTTTTATCATATGAATTTATTTATTCATTTTTCATATATTGGCATTGGCACTCATTGGCAGCCTTTTTTTCTTGAACGTTTTGTTTGCCATTTGCCAATTCATTATCCATGAAGGAAGGCACAATGGAATCAATCATTGTCACGGTGCCGTGACAGCTTGACTGCCTTCCATGACTTAAAATTATTTCATTTTATCCAAAAGAGAGTATTCCACGGATAAATTTTCTTTTGGTTACAGTATTCCACAGATAATGTTCTTATTTCAGTGTGGAAAACTACAAATAAAAAAATCTCCAATCATCATCAAATTAAAAATCATAGCAATGTATATCATGAGTTTTTTTTTTAAGTAAACACCATGCCTGGTTTCTGAAATTATGAAGTAATATCAACTTGATTCCTAAAATTACTGAAATTCCAAATTAGTTCCTGAAGTTGTAAAACAGTAATCAACTTAGTTCCTCGGTTGAAAATCGTATGGACTAAATTGATTTTAAGTTAGGCATGTCAGGGACTTAATTGATATTAAGTGAGTAAAATGAGGGACCAATTGATACTAACTAATCAGAAATGCTTTTGAAATTTCGATAATTTCAATAATCGTGTTGATACTACTTCATAATTTTAATGACCAAATAGGATATTTACTCTAGTTTTTTATACAGGCAAATGATAACTATTAACTTGTTATGTTAGTAAGGGGAGAGTTGAGCTTCCATCTTATAACTCCCAATACTTTTATCTCACATCCTAAACCACCTGACCACCATATATCATATAGGTTTAATCTATATGCATTGTCGATATAAAAGAATTTTACATAATCATCCAATAATATCTTCTCTTTTTTTTTTTTAAGAAATCATCCAATAATATCTTAATAAATCATTATTATTTCTCTCTCTTAGTTATTGAAATAAAAACACATATATCAAAATGTTAATAAATGTAACTGTAAAACTTTTTACACAAATAATACATATTACTTTAACCCAATATTATACTATAAGTTTAATTGATACACATTGTTGATATACAATTTTTTTACATTTTCAATCAATAAAAAAACATGACATAAGGGATTGTCGTATGGTTCAGATTTCTTGAAGTAAGAGGACTAGTTAATGTCTCTGAGATGAAATGAGCTTGTCTACAAACAGAGTACCAAAGATCATCTCCCATTGAAGATTAACTAGAAAACACCAATGAGTTTCTGTCTCTCCAAATGGTCCAGACCGCTATACCAAAGAAAAGACTCCAATCCCATTGCACGAGCCCAATTTTAGGCATTGACAAATTCAAATCCAACCAAGCTTGCTGCCCAAACTGAAGAACTTACTCAAAGATGAAGGATCCAAGTTTTTTTACCAGAACTCATTCACATCCTCACAATCTCTTAGGAGGTGCATAATAGTTTCAGGATATCTATGATACCTTGGACAGAGGTCAGAATCAAACATTCCTCTTTTTTCCCTCCCCATATTGGTTAATAATTTTCCATGTGCAACCTTCCATAACACTGTCTTCATTCTTGCAGGACCCTCCCATTTCCAAACCTTCTTAAAGATAAGATTGGGAGGTTGTCGTCTTCTAGAGTACTGAAAACTGAATAAGCTGAATTCAATGAGAACTGCCTGTCACTCGCGGCATTCCAAACAACGAAATCTGCTTGTCCTAGGGCTAGAGGATAGATTCTTGCAATTGCTTTACACACCTCCTTAGGAATTAAATGGTCAAAATGCTGCTAATACCAGCCTGCATCAGAGGCATAGAAAGCAATCATAAAATTGAGCTCTTATGCAAGAATATCATCCAAAACCTGCTCTTCAAGTCTTCCAAAGCCTGGAATCCATGAGTCTCTCCAAGACCTGGTATTAGTTCCATCTTTAATCATCCAAGACATATTTCTTTCCACTGCAGGCCAATTATTAGAAATAGCTTTCAAAACATTCGAAGCATTAGATCTAACAACAATATTAGGAGAGCCATAAGATCCTACATTATATTTGAATTTCATAATTATTACCCAAAGTTTATCAGGATTATTGATAGTTTGCGAAGACAATTTAGCCATATAATATAAGCTTTATTTAGGATTTTTTAGGTTTCTAAACTCCAAACCCCCTTGATCTTTAGGTTTACAAATTTTTCCCCTGAAATTAAATGACATTTTCTATGGGAATCATTACTTCTCCATATAAAATTCGTACAAATACACTCCGCCTCTTCACAAATAGAAGCAGGAATAGCCATAGTTTGCATAACATACCCTGGCATACTATATAAACAAGATTGCGCCAAAGTGATTCTACCTACAAATGATAGGCTTTTGGATTTCCAAGAAGATAACTTTTTTTTTTTCATTTTATCAAGGATAAAACTTATAGTGTGTTTTGAAACTCTTTGATGAAGGATAGGAGCTCCTAAATACATTCCTAAATCTTGAGTTTGATCAATGCCCCAGATCCTGACTTAATCTCAAAGAATCCTCATTTCTTATGTTTTTGGAAAAGAAAACTTTGGATTTGTGAAAGTTTATCTTTTGGCCGAATTTGGAACAAAACTCTTCAAGAGTTTCTTTAACAACTTGTACTTGTTCTGAGTTAGCCTCAGCAAAGACAACTATATCATCAGCGAAGAAAATATGAGATAGCAAAGGACTATTCCCTCTTCCAAAAGAAATAGGCTTTCATATACCATTAGACATAATATCTTGAATTCTGTGTCCCAATCTAAGGTAAGGTGAAATAGGATCTCCTTACCTTAGTCCTCTAGAGGCATTAAAATAAGGAGTACTATTTTCATTCCAGTTTATGCTTAAGACAGATGAAGAGATGCAATGCATGATAATGTCCCTAATTGAATTAGGTAAAGAAAGTGGATCTAAAGAGTCTTTAATGAAGTGCCATTCAAGGCGATCATAAGCCTTCTCAAGATCTAATTTAATAATCATATAACCTTTTTTTCCTTTAACATTAGAAATAGAATGAATAACTTCTTGCATAACAAGAATATTATCAATAGTAAACCTTCCTCGAATAAAACTACTGTGATTAGGAGATACAACATAAGGGAGGACAAATTTCAACCTTTGAGCTATAATCTTAGATATGATTTTATAACTGACATTACATAAAGCAATAGGTCTCAAATGTTTCACCCTAGAAGGATCTTCATTTTTAGGAATGAGGGTGAGGTGGCTTCTAGGGTGAGACATACACAACCTTTAATATCCGTTGGATAAAGGAATTCCACAGATTTTATTATGCACCATCCACACTGGGTTTTGTCTTCTTCATTTTGTTTTCTCTCTCATTGTTGCTTTGTTTGTCTCGACAGTGGCACCCACCATCTTCAACATTCTCCTCGTCGCCGCCGTTTTGCGGGACCACCACGCATTGTGGATCCGGGGCCGATGGAGGCCGGCACGGAGGTGATGCATTGTGGATCTTTGGACGGAGGTCCGGGTTGTTGTGTGGGGAGAATCTCGATGAAGGTTGCACGGTGGTCCGAGTTGGAACCGACGGCGCGCGTGGTGGTTGAGCGCGTCGCGGACGGCGTCGTACCCTAGGCCGTAGCTGCAAGCTTGTGACGGCCGGTCGGATCCGGAAGCTCGTTTGTGGCGAAAGCAGGGGTTGGGAAGCCGCACGCGTCACGGTGGAGGAAGGTGGCGAGCTTCACTTTGTCATTGCAAATTCTATGTTGTCATATATCCTCTCGGATATCTCTCTTCCCCATCTCCCTCTCGCTGGAAATCGCCACATCCGAACCCTCTCTACATGCCTCTATTTGGCCATCGAGTTCCATTCATCACTATGACCCTATCTCGGCCGTGGTTCGTTATGTCACCTTGCATTACTTGTTCAGCTCCGATGCGCTCAAACTATTACTGATTAGTGATGGGGTGTGAAGGAGACGAACTATGGGCCATTGAGGGAATTAGGGAATAATACTTTGGTGTGTGGGGTATCTGTAACACTGTGTGGTGGGGATGGGGATAGGGGGTGATGGGTTGGGTTGGAAGATGGTGGGTTGGGGTGGTGGTGGTAGCGGATGGGGGTTGGGCAATGGCGAGCACAATGGTGACATATATGATGGAAGTTTGGATGACGATGGTGGCGGACTGTGGTATGTGGTGGTGGTAGGGTGAGATGAGGGTAAGTGGGAGGGGCAGTGGAGCATTTTGGGAGAAATAATTTAGTGTAGATGATGTAGGGTCTAATCATGGGGATCATATGAATCCAACGGTGATTAACGGTCTTTCATGGTAAGAGACTTGTTGGGGTCTTTCACCCTAGACAAAGCCTGAGAGTGATTCTAGTTTTATTTAACTTATCTATTTTATGTTGTTCAGCAAAACATTCTTTAACTAAGTTAAAGATAGAGGGACCAATGATGTCCCATCGACTTTTGAAAAAAATAGGGTGAAAACCATCCGGACCAAAGGATTTGTGATTACCCATACTAAATAAGGCCCTTTTAGTTTCCTCCATAGATGTGTCACCAGCAATGAAACAAATATCCTCTTCATTGATTCTAGGAAAGTTAGATTCGGTAACAAAACTAAAATTCTCCTGCATAGCCGAAGAGTAAATAGATATAAAGTACTGGATGAGATGATTTTGTAAAGAATCATCATCATAAATCCAATTGTCATCCTCATCTTGAAGAGCCATAATCATTTTATGCCTTCTTTTAAGAGTAGATTGATGGAAATAACATGTATTTTGATCACCCAAAGTAATCCATTTGCTTTTAGCCTATTGGAACCAATAGCATTCCTCATGCGAGACAATAATATTATACTCATTCCAAAGATCATCCCTAAAACTAAGCAATATAGAATTATGACTGATAAAAGAGATTTATTTACTCCTTCAAGTCTTCTAAGGATCCTCTGTTTCCTTTTAAAAATATGTCCAAAGACTTCTTTATTCCAAACTTTTAGATTAGAAGTTAACAATTGGATGTTGGCCTCCCAAGAGTTAGAGAGGCACCAAGAATGCTTGACTTGATTCTTAAAGTCACAATGATCAAGCCAGACACCAAGAAACTTAAAATAATGATTATTATGCCTAGCATTGCCATCTTCAATTTTCAGCCAAAGACCACAACGGTCAGAGGAAGAAAGAGGAACATATGTGACATAGCTAGTGGGGGAACAAGCTTTCAGGAAGAATTACAAAGAACTCTATCTAATCTCTCTCTCAACTCACCTCTAATCCAAGTAAAAGGAGGGCCATCAAAGCCCATATCAATAAGCCCACAATCCTCTATACAATCCCTAAAAGAGTTACAGGCTTTAAGATTAACATTAGCACCTCCTATACGTTCATTAGAAGAAATAATGGAATTAAAATCACCACCTAGGCACCAAGGACCATGATTAGAAGAACTAAAATCTCCCAATTCTTGCCAAACCTCCTCTCTATGACCCACGTTAGGACTAGCATAAACAATAGAAAAAACCATAAATTAGAAGAGTTATGATTGACCTTTAAATGGATGCAATATATGGATGTTGCAACAACATTAATAGGCATTATATTAGCTCTCCATAAGCACCAAATTCCACATGAAAAGTCACAAGCATCTACTCTTGCACCTTCCACCATTCCAATTCTTTGAATAACCCGATCATTGAAGAACCACTAATTATAGGTTCCAAGATTGCTACAAAGTCAAGATGAAACCGACAAGTCACATCACGCACGCGTCAAAAAGAAGAGCGGTATGTATAAAGTGTAGACTGGATGCCACAAATCGCGTATAGTATCACATGGACGCTCGTAATGTTATTATCACAGAAAATCGGTTGGGGGGGGGGGTTGGTTTTAAAAACAATTGAGAAACAGAAAAAAAAAAGCAGGAAAAGCAGAGCAATTTAAGTGATTATCAAATAAGACAAAGACGATCAATCTGTTGTTCGATTTCCCACTATCATCGGTTCATGTAATTCCTTGCCCTAAGCGAATTCTAATCCCTTTTCGATTGTAGCATCAATTAACAAGCGAAATCGATGCCACGGACATATGTTCCTAATTCCCGAATTAAGCAAGCGGGGTGAAGCACTCGTGAATTAAGCAAACACGAATGAACACACGCGAATTAAGCAAACGCGATTGAGTTTAGGAACATAAAATCATCGAAAATAAATCAACACTAATTCGATACAAACTGAATTAAGCAAACAGAGAATAAAGAATAGTATTGAAGGAGAGAAGGAAATTCAATCGGGAATTACAAAACCTCAAGTGTCGGCGGAAGCCGATTACAGCAGATTAATCTAGGGAGATTAGTTCTCCATCAAAGACGCAATACAATCAGAGAAATTCGTAAACAAGGATTAGCAAAAGATCCTCCACTAATCTGCCCCTAAACAAAGAATTATAGCTTCAGAATCTGCGCACGCTCGCGAGGCCAGTAGTACCTCGCGACGCGAATATTAAAATGGCGCCAGTTCAAATTTGGGCTCTCGCGAGGCGAGATGATGCCTCGCGAGGCGAGACTTCAAAATCTAGTTTGTCACAGCCGTGATGCCAATCACGGCCAGGCCGTGATCACTTCTGACTTTGGGTGCTTATCTGTCATGGCCGTGACCTTCATCACGGCTAGACCGTGATGGTCTCTGTCCTCCAGGGTCTTCTCTTCACGCCCGTGATGGGGGTCACGGGCTGACCGTGATGCTTTCTGACTTCCAAGCTCGCGAGGCGAGACATGGTTCGCGAGGCGAGGCAGAGAAGATGACATTTCTGGCATAGGCTGGTCTTCAGTCTCGCAGGGCGAGTAACCTCTCGCGGGGCGAGTACTTCCAGGATTGCAATTTCCACTGTTTCCTTCATTCCCTGGACTCTAAGTTAACCTGAAAACATGAAATAGCCATAAGTGCTTTATTTGACTCAAAACTGGCTAAATTACCCTAAAACTACTTAAGGGACTCAAAACCTTGCTTGAGGGCAATCAAGTCTAATTTGGGCGAAAACGAGATATAATTGGCACAAAACCACGGTCATACTAGTCATAAAACTAGATGAGCCAGAGGCTGATCAAAATACCCCAAACTTGAACTTTGCTTGTCCCCAAGCAAACTAAAACTCAAAACGACTCAAGACTTGACAAGCTCAAAGGATTCAGTCAATTTCGCACACATTTCAAGCAATTCATCAAAACAATTTTCCTTCAATGTTCCCCCCTTTTCAACAATGTAATCCCCACAATCATTTATTCTGAACATTTGAGAATTTCATCATTCAAACAATCATTAATCTAAGCAGGGGATCCAAGTTACACACAAAAAGGAGATCACCAAATTCAAACAATCGCCTTCCTCACAAGGGCATGTAATATTTCACTCATTCGCTCAATTTGTCTAGGCCATCAACATTTCACTCAATTTCACTTTTAAGAGCACTTCCCATGAATTTGATTTTCATCTCAATCGAGGTTCCCACAAAAACATCCATGCAACATCAAAAGGTCTTTTAAAGGTTGAAATGGGGCTGCTAAGGGTAGGATATACAAAGGAACTAGGCTCAATATCCCTAAGAATTAAGAGAGCATGAAGCTTGTACATCATTTTTTTCACTCTAATTCCTTTTTCCATTTTTTTCTTTTTGATGCTTTGGGTGGCTACACCTTTTTTCCTTTGACACCATTTTTGTTTTGCCCCTTTTCTTTTGGCAAAATTTTTCTTTTACAACTCTTTTTCTCTTTGCCGTTGGCTTCAACCTTTATATATTTATTTTTCTTTTTCTCACCCCAGAATGACATATCACTGTAGCCACCCCAAACTTACTTTCTTGCAACCCTTCTCTTGCTAGGCTTCCATGCTCTCCTAATCCTAAGATCGGGTTAACATGGTTTTCCCGATTTTGGCTTATAACATGAGGTTATCAAGAACAACAGGCTAATTAGGCTCAATGGGGCTAACTAGGGAACATGCATTAGGGATGGTTCAATTTAGGCCAAGTAGCTAATTCAAAGAAAATATGCCTAAATCATCTCGATGCAATCACATAAACATGCAAACCAAGAAGAGACTCAAGCAAATTCGGGAAAGTACAACTTGAAAGTGATTCACACAGTTAAAAACATGTTGGAGGCTCAAATCCTCACCTGAACATTTTTCGCAAATTGTTTGACCGAGATTCAATCCCTAGTGTGTGCACCCCTTCACCCCAAACTTATCATAAATCATGCAATCATAACAAAATATCTCAAAGTTCAATTTTCAATTTTTTTTTCACATGGGGATCAATTTTCAAATTTTACAACCTAGGGGGAATCATCAACATAAATCATGCAATCAATCTGTGCTAAATCAACAAAACCCACCAAGCTTGCCGACACAAGACTCACACACATGCTCTTGATCTTCTCAAATTATTCAAGAGCTAAAAGAAAACAAAACAAAAAACACAAAACAAAACACAACAAACGGTTCCCTCCCCCACACTTAAAACATACATTGTCCTCAATGAAACAACATAAATATCAAATCAGAGTGAGGGAAAGGAAAGGGTTCTCCCTGATCAAGTTGCAGTGTAGGTGGGCTCTCCCAAGGAGAGCTCCTCAACAGTAGCATCCTCAGGCACTGAGCTCTCATGGAATAGCTTCACCATTGGTCGTTAACCTTGAAGGCTTTGTTGCTACCTGCACTTTTAATCTCTATTGCACTATGAGGAAAAACATTAGTAACAACAAATGGGCCAATCCACTTGGATCGAAGTTTCCCAACCATCACTTTCAGGCGGGAGTTAAACAGTAAGACCTGTTGGCCCACGGAGAATTCCTTCCTAGCAATCATCCTATCATGGAAATGCTTGGTTTTCTCCTTATAAATCCGGAGAGCTTTCATAGGCTTCTAGCCTAAGCTCTTCAATGCTGTAATTGGAGTTTCCTTTCAATACCAGACTTTTTGCATTTCCAAATTACAGACTTGACCGCCTGATAAGCACGGTGCTCAACTTCCACAAGGAGATGACATGCCTTACCAAACACAAGCCTATAGGGGGACATCCCTATTGGTGTCTTGAAAGCGGTCCTCTCGAGCCCAAAGTGCGTCTTCTAGACGGCGGCTCCAGTCTTTCCTATTCGATGCACCACTTTCTCTAAGATCTGTTTGATCTCTCTGTTGGAGATCTCACCTGGCCATTGGTCCGGGATGATAAGCGATGGAGACCCTGTGCACAACTCCATACTTAGGAGTAGAGCTTCCATGGTGCGGTTGAAGAAGTGAGTGCCCTGGTCACTTATGATGACACGAGGTATCGCCGAACCTGCCGCAAAAATATTGGACCTAACAAAATTTGTAACAACTTTAGAATCGTTAGTCCTAGTGGGGATAGCTTCCACCCACTTTGAAACATAGTCAACACCCAAGAGAATGTAGAGAAAGCCAAAAGATGCGGGGAAAGGATCCATAAAGTCGATTCCCCACACATCAAACACCTCACGGAAGAGCATAGGTTTCTTTGAGGCATTTCACTCTTGCGAGTGATGGCTGTACTCTATTTGTCCGACACCACTTACAAGTCCTAGTAAACCTCATAAGCATCTCTAAAAATGGTGGGCCAGTAAAAACCAGAATCTAGGACTTTTCCTGCAGTCCTCTGTGGCCCAAAGTGTCCCCCTACTTGAGAAGCATGAGAAAAGTGCAAAATAGACTCAATCTCATAGTCGGGACACACCTCCTAATCACCGATCACTACAAAATTTCCAAAGAAATGGATCATCCCAAACATAGTACTTGGCGTCACTCTTGAGTTTCAGGATTTGTGACCTAGTTGCTCTGCTCGGAAAGACACCAAAGCAACTAGGTAATTCACAATGTCGGCAAACCAAGGAGTTACGCCATGTAACCGTAAAAAGCTGCTCATCGGGAAAGTCATCCTGAATGGGGGAAGGATCCTCATCCCTCTATATCCTACTCAAGTGATCGGCCACTAAATTTTTCGCTCCACTCTTGTCCTTTATCTCTACATTAAACTCTTGGAGCAACAACATCCACCGAATCAACCTCGGCTTTGCTTCTGGCTTCTTCAACAAGTACTTCAGAGCTGCATGGTCAGTGAAAACAATAACCTTGGAACCTAGCAAATATGATCTAAATTTATCGAGAGCAAAAACAACAGCTAGGAGTTCCTTTTCGTTGATGGTGTAATTAGACCGTGCAAGCATCTAAAGTCCTAGAAGCATAATAAATGACATGTGTGACCTTGCCCACTCTTTGTGCCAGGACCTCCCCCACAGCATAGTTGGAAGCATCACATATGAGCTCAAAAGGGAGGGTCCAGTCAGGGGGCTGGATGATAGGGGTAGAGGTCAATGCCTTTTTCAAGAAGTCGAACGCCTTCTTGCAGTTATCATCAAAACTGAATATGGCATCATTCTTCAGCAAGTTTGACAAAGGAAGAGCTATCTTGCTGAAGTCCTTAATGAAGCGCCTGTAGAAACCTGCATGACCAAGAAAAGAACGAATCTCGCGAACGCAAGATGGGTAAGGCAATGTAGAAATCACATCAATTTTAGCAGGATCTACTGAAATACCCTCTTTGGAAATAATATTCCCCAAAACAATCCCCTGTTCAACCATAAAATGGCATTTTTCATAGTTCAAAACAAGGTCAGTTTCAATGCATCTCTCTAAAACCAAATTCAGACTATGCAAGCATGCATCAAATGAGGAACCATATACTGTGAAATCATCCATGAACACTTCCATGCAATTTTCAATAAATTCAGTAAAAATGCTAATCATGCATCTCTGGAAAGTGCCAGGAGCATTGCAAAGGCCAAATGGCATCCTCATGTAGGCAAACTTGCCGAAGGGGCACGTGAAAGTGGTCTTTTCCTGATCCTCTGCTGCAATGTGGATCTGGAAGTATCCGGAAAAACCATCAAGGAAATAGTAATGTGATTTACCAGCCAGCCGTTCAAGTATCTGATCGATGAACGGCAAAGGAAAGTGATCCTTTCGAGTGGACTGGTTCAACCTCCTATAATCAATACAGACTCTCCAGCTATTCTGGACTCTAGTGGGGACAAGCTCATTGTTTTCATTTCTTACCACTGTGAGGCCAAATTTTTTGGGTACAACTTGCACTGGACTCACCCAACTACCATCAGAGATGGGGTATATGATACCTGCATGCAGGAGTTTTGTCACCTCCTTCTTCACAACATCCAGAATCAAGGGATTGAGCCGCCTTTGGGGCTGCCTAACTGGTTTAGCCCCATCCTCCAATAGAATCCTATGCATACATCTAGAGGGGCTAATTCCTGGGATGTCAGCCAAGGTCCAACCAATCGCCTTCTTGTGCCTCTTCAAAACCTCTAAGAGTTTAGCTTACTGGTCAGAGTCAAGGTTGGAGGAAATAATAACTGGAAGTTTTTCATTCCTCTCCAAATAAGCATACTTCAGATTCCCAGGAAGTGGCTTAAGCTCTAGGGAGGGTGGCTGCTCAACAGATGGTATGTTTGGGGTAGCCGGACTGTCAACAACTTCAGCTGAACGGACAGTTTCACTTACACTATCACCCTGCAAAGTAGAATCAATCTCAGCACAAGGGTTAGTGTTAGTACAGTCAGTACATGAATAAACATCATTAAAACCAGAAATAGATGGAAAATCAGCAACCAAGTCATCATAGGTGTCATCAACAATTTGCGGAGAGCAACTCTATTTGGAAAAAGAGTGCTCTTCCAATGGAAGCTTCATAGCATCGAAAATGTTGAACCTTGCAATAATGTCACGAGAACTCCATGGACATGGTTCCATCATCAACATCAATCTTTGTCTTTGCCGTCTTCATGAACGGTGCGCGCCGAGATGATTGGTGATCTGCTTGAATTTGTTTCCCTGCCATGTCCAGGATGTAAAAGTCGCAGGGAAAATCAAATCATCAACTTGTACCAAGACATCTTCTACCACTCCCGTGGGCGAGCATTGGTCTGTTGGCCAACCTGGATAGTGAGACCCGTATGTTGCAAGGGACCCAGATCAAGATTGTTGAAGATAAAGGTGGGCATGACATTGATGGAGGCTCCCAAATCCAACATGCAATTGTCGAATTTGTTGTCCCCAATGGTGCATGGAATAGCAAAAGTTCCGGATCCTTGCACTTCGTGGTAGTGCACGAGTGAGTGGCTGAAACCATAACCTTCTCGGGAGCAAGTTTAGGTTGAATGAGGGCTGAAACATTTCGCCCGAATTGACTCTCCTCGTTACCCTTCAACCTCCTCTTGTGTGTGTACAAATCCTTGAAACTTTGCATACTTGAAACCCGCTTAATCACATCCGAAGCGGAATGTTTACCGCCACCTTCCCGAAAACATCTAGAATCTCTCCTCTCCTTGTCTTCCCATCAATCTTCCTATTTTTCTGCACTCTTTTTGTGGGAAGGGGATCGGTGGCACATACACTTTCTCGGCTTCAACTACAACAGAAGGCTCGGGAGTTACCTCAATGGTTTCTTCATCTTTTTCGGGTTTGCCTCTACAACTTTCCGGATCTCAAAGAAATGGCACTCACATTAGGATTGGGGGCATTGGGACTCACCACTATCTGTGCAGGTAGTTGGTTCGATCCTTGAGCTTGCTGCATGGTATTCATGGAAGTGGCAAGCTGTCCAATCTGTGTCTGCAAGGCGTGAATGCTAGCATCCGTTCGTTGCTGAAACTGTCCAATCTGTCCAATCTGTGTGTGCAAAGTCTGAATACTAGCATTTGCTTGCTGCTGAAACTGGAGGTTGTTTGCAGCCATTTGCTTGATCATGTCTTCTAAGGAAGGTCCGGAGGGTCCGGAAGGTGCAGAGGTGGTCACTTGGGGAGAATTCTGTGGTGGTGCCAGCGGTAACATTGGTTGTTGCTGTTGTTCAGATGAGTTTCCATACCGAAGGTTTGGATGATTCCTCTAGTTGGGGTGGTACTTATTTGTGGAGAGGTCAGGAATGTTGTACCGGTTCTGATTGTTGCCTTGATTGTAGAGATTAGCTGCATAAGCTTGAGGCAAATCAGTGACTGACTCATCCTTCAGAATAGGGCATGCATCGGACAGGTGCTCAGGGGAGGTACAAATGCCACACAACCTTGCCGGCTGAACCTTATCCATTGCCAATTGCTTCACCAAAGAAGTGAGCTCATCAATTCTGGTTTCAAGGGCCTTGTTGGAAGAAGAACCTTGGATCTCATTCACACCCCTTGTCTCGATGAGTTACTTACGGTTGTAAACCATCGGGAGTTTAATGACATATTTTCAATTAATTGCTTGGCAGAGATGGAGTTTTATCAACGAGTGCTCCCCACTAGCAAAGATCCAAAATATTTATGTCCATTGGGAGCAATCCCTTATAAAAATACTGAATAAGGGAGCTGCTCGGAATCTGGTGTTGAGGGCAACCTGGATACCAACTTCTTGAATCTCTCCCAATACTTCACCCAATGACTCATTGCTTTGTCGATGCCACATATTTCCTTCCGATTGATGCGGCTCTAGAGGCGGAAGTATCTCTCTAGGAAAACTCTCTTGAGATCATTCCAGTTGTAATGAGTTTGGCTCAAGATAGTACAACCAATCCTTCGCAGTGCCTTCAAGTGAAAATGGGAAGGCTCGTAGTTTGATATGGTCTTCAGTTATGCCTTCCGGTCTCAAGGGTGTAGAGCAGACAACCTGGAATTCCTTCAAATGCTTATGTGGATCCTCACCTGCAAGACCACTAAATCTTGGCAACAAGTGTATAAACCAGATTTAAGTTCAAAAGAAGCAACCACACCAGCATACTCAATACACAACCCATTATAATTAACATCAGGGGCATCAAGCTGTCTTAATGTTCTTTGATCAGTCATGTTATTAGAAACAAGTGCAGAATTAGAATTACTACTAGTGCTAGCCCGAATTGCTCTACGGCGTGTGTGCAGTGTTCTTTCAATTTCAGGATCAAAATCACAAGAGTCAGAACAAGTAGACCTAGTAGCCAGACTAATTCAGCAGAAAAACAGAAAAACGAAAAATGCGAGAACAACAAACAAGAGTCCCCGGCAACGGCGCCAATTTGACACGCTGTCGCGCACGCGTCAAAAAGAAGAGCGGTTTGTAAAAAGTGTAGTCAGGATGCGACAACTCGAGTATCGTATCACAAGGACTCTCGTAATGTTATTATCACGAAAATCGTTTTGGGGGGGGTTGGTTTGAAAATCAATTGAGAAACAGAACAAAAATAGAGCAGAAAAGCAGAGCAATTTAAGTGATTATCAAATAAGACAAAGACGATCAATCTGCTGTTCGGTTTCCCACTATCATCGATTCATGTAATTCCATGCCCTAAGCGGATTCTAATCCCTTTTCGATTGTAGCATCAATTAACAAGCGAAATCAATGCCACGGGACATATGTTCCTAATTCCCGAATTAAGCAAACGGGGTGAAGCGCTCGTGAATTAAGCAAACACTAATGAACACACGTGAATTAAGCAAACGCGATTGAGTTTAGGAGCATAAAATCATCGAAAATAAATCAACACTAATTCGATACAAACTGAATTAAGCAAACAGAGAATAAAGAATAGTATTGAAGGAGAGAAGGAAATTCAATTGGGAATTACAAAACCTCAAGTGTCGGCGGAAGCCGATTACAGCAGATTAATCTAGGGAGATTAGTTCTCCATCAAAAACGCAATACAATCAGAGAAATTCGTAAACAAGGATTAGCAAAAGATCCTCCACTAATCTGCCCTAAACAGCAATTATAGCTTCAGAATCTGCGCACGCTCGCGAGGCCAGTAGTACCTCGCGACGCGAATATTAAAATGGTGCCAGTTCAAATTTGGGCTCTCGCGAGGCGAGACTTCAAAATCTAGTTTGTCACAGCCGTGATGCCAATCACGGCCAGGCCGTGATCACTCGCCCCGACTTTGGGTGCTTATCTTGTCATGGCCGTGACCTTCATCACGCGCTAGGCGTGATGGTCTCCATCCTCCCGGTCTTCTCTTTCACGCCGTGATGATGGGGTCATGGGCTGACCGTGATGCTTTCTCGACTTCCCGAGGCTCGCGAGGCGAGACATGGTTCAGAGGCGAGGCGGAGAAGATGACATTTCAGCACAGTTGGTCTTGGTCTCTCGCGGGGCGAGTACTTCCAGGATTGCAATTTCCACTGTTTCCTTCATTCCCTGGACTCTAAATTAACCTGAAAGCATGAAATAGCCATAAGTGCTTTATTTGACTCAAAACTGGCTAAATTGCCCTAAAACTACTTAAGGGACTCAAAACCTTGCTTGAGGGCAATCAAGTCTAATTGTGCTAAAACGAGATATAATTGGCACAAAACCACGGTCATACTAGTCATAAAACTAGATGAGCCAGAGGCTGATCCGAAACATTCTACAATAGTCCCTCACTAGACTAGAAAAAGTTCTTCCTCCAGCCCCATAACAATTCCAATTCATGCAATTCATTGGACAATATTTTGGGTGTTAGCCATCACTGGCTCATAAATTTATGTATGACAAGTCATGGTGTCATCTTTCACTTGATCCGTTGCACCTAAACTTAATGAAGTTTCCATCAACTTGTTGTTATCTGAAGATTTTCTTTCAACCACTGACCAAGGTGGTTTCCAAGAGTTGTCCATAGAAATATTCAGTTCTTGACATTCCAATGATGCTAGATTATCCATGATAAGTTGTTCCTCATCCTTATCCCCACTAAATTGAGATATACCCACACAATTTGAATTAGGTTTTTTCTTAAATGAATTTTTATTTACACTTATAATTTCGTTGCCACGATTCTTCATCTGAGACTTCTTCTCTGTTTCTGGATTTCTACTTCTAGGAAATTTAATCAACTGTGATTCAGGATCAGGCACCCCCGCACACTCTTTTTAGACATACTTGTTGATCTCCATTGGAATAAGGGTTACAGTAATTTGTTTAGAAGAAATTGACTTAAAAGATATTATGAGCGTAACCGATTTAATAGTATCCTTAGCGCACACGAAGAGGAAATATCCATCGCTTTCTTATATATACTAGTACTATGAGAGGCTTCTTCTTTACCAGAATTATGAACCTTATATGAGGGATTTCAACTTGCTTATTCACCTTTTTTGTTGGAACCAAAGTGGTTTTGGATTTAATAATCTCTAAGTTTTGATGCTAACAAAAGGATTAAATTTGCTTAGAAAATTGTTAGTTAAGATCTAACATGTGCTTTCGATTATGCGGTATATTTACATATAAGAAACATGGGATAAGTTTCAATTGAAAAATACGCGCGTCCACCCCAGTAGACAATTTGCTCAAATATTTTGGTAAAGTTACTTAGTTATTTAATTAAGTAGACTGACTTTCTTTAGTAGACGAGGCTATAAATATTTACTAGATGAATACCTAAATAACTTGTTAGGTACTGCAAAGTCCAAAGACTTGATAATAAGCGCGTCCATCTTGCCACGTAAGAAGACGGAAGTAATTAGTTGAAGAAAATGAACTAAAACACAAAGTA
>CM061062.1:21275608-21422750 GCA_030762895.1 Sophora flavescens | reverse complement strand
TCCTTATTCCCTCAACTTCTACTTAACCTGAAAACAACAAAATAGCCATAAGTGCTTTATTTGATACAAAACTGGCTAAATTAACCTAAAACTACTTTAGAGACTCAAAACCTTACTTGAGGACAATCTAATCTAATTTGGGTGAAAATAGGATATACTTTGCACAAAACCCTGGTCATACTAGCCATAAAACTAGATGAGCCAGAGGCTTATCAGCCGTGATGCTCTCTGATCTTAGCATCCTACACATCACGCCCGTGATGGATATCACAGCTGGGCCGTGATCCTTTCTGGTCTCCCTTATTAGCTCATTACGGCCGTGACCACTGTCACGGCCTGGGCGTGTGAACGCGCTGTCGCCACGCGCCAAAAAGATCGAGCGTTTACAAAATTAATGCAGATAGGGAGCGACAACTCGAGTATCGTCTCTCAAGGACTCTTTAGTGTTGTTATTATTAACAGAAAATTAGTAAAAGTTAGAAATGGGGGGTTTTGAATTTAGACAAAATAAAGGAAACAAAACAATGAAAACAAAGCAGTTAAAGAGAGTAGCAAATAAACTAAAGACGATTAACCTACTGTTCTTGGTTTCCCACTATCATTGGTTCAAATAAATCCAAGCCCTAAGCAGATTCTAATCCCCTCCCGGTTGTAGCAACAAATAACAAACGAAATTCACTACTACGGATGTATGTTCCTATTCCCGAAATAACAAACGGGGTTAAGCTCTCATGAACAAACGAACATGAATGAACACACGCAAAATAACAAACGCGATTAAGTATAGAAACATAACATCACCGAAATGAATCAATACAACACTATACATTCCTGAAATAACAAACAGAAACATATAGCATTGCATTGAAAAGAGAAAAGCAAATAAAACAGGAATTATAGAACCTCAAATGTAATAGAAACCAATCACAGTAGATTAATCTAGGAGACTAGCTCTCCATTACAGAAGGAAAACAATAACTAAAGATAAAACAAAAGACTAACTATTCTAAAAACTAGCCAAGAAACTAGCCAAAACTGACTAGCCTCCCAACCCAGCCTAACTATGACTAACTCCTCTCTCAATATCTGAATGCTCCTTTTATTAACTTCAACCTCTGCCTCTTAGCTTTCCAAAGCCACTTAATTTGCTTAATTATGAATTAAGATGAGGGAGTTATGTCCACATTCAACTCATAGGGCAGCTGAAACGCCTCTGACTTCACATGGATTAAAACCCTTCAAAACGGCTCTGTTTGGAATAATGGTCTTCATGAGAGTTAAAGCTCTTTGTTTGATCTTTCATTTGCCACCGGTTTCAGTTCCAACCGACATCTACAGCCCAAGTTATGGCCCAATCTTCAAGACCAGTTCAGGTTCCAAAGGATGCAATTATGTTCGACTTCAAGGCCCAATCTGACCCACTATACATCCAATTCAGCATCTGAGTTCTTCATGAAAGTTGTTGGGCTTCCTTTTAGCTTTCCTGTTCTGACTCCTGCGTTTCTGTTTTTATAAGAGGGCCGCGCGTCACGGCCTAGGCGTGATGGCCTCTACTTCAGGTGTCCTTCCCTTCTTGCTCTTCTTATTGCCCTGAAAAATAGAAAATAACATAAGTACTTTATTTAACTCTAAATCAACTAAATTAACCTAAAAACACTTTACAGACTCAAAATCTTACTTAAGGACAATCAAGTCTAATTTGGGTGAAAATGATATAAAATTAGCACAAAGCCAAGGTCTTTACTAGTTATAAAACCCACAACCAGAGGCTCATCAAAATACCCCAAACTTAAACTTTGCTTGTCCCCAAGCAAACTAAAACTTAAACAGGACTCAGACTTGGCAAAACATGGCAAGCTTAAGGATTCAATCAACTTTACACAGATTTCAAGCAATTTACCAAAATATTTTCAATGTTCCCCCCTTCCAAACAAAGCAATCCCCACATTCATTTATTCTAAACAATTGAGAATTTCATCATTCAAACACTCATTAATCTAAGCAGGGGATCCAAGTCACACACAAAAGGGAGATCACCAAATCCAAACAACTGCCTTCCTTACAAGGGAAATTTGTGTTCACTCAATCGCTCAGTTTGTGTCAGGCTAACATTTCACTCAATTTTCACTTTTAAGAGCACTTCCCATAAATTTGATTTTCATCTCTAAATGATTCCCACAGAAAATATGCAAGCAACATCAAAAGGTCTTTTATGGGTTGTAATGGGGCCTGGCTAAGGGTAGGATATACAAAAGAACTAGGCTGAAGACCCTAGGAACTAAGAGAGCATGAACATTATTTACACCTTGAATTTAACTCAAGTTCCTTTTTCATTTTTCATTTTGCTTTGGGTGACTACAACCTTTTTATTCAAACACTTTGTTTTTTTTTTCTTTTTACATTTTTTTCTTTTTCTATTTTTTTTCTTTTTTTTTCTTTTTTTTTTCTTTTGGCCTTTGGCTCCAATCTTTTCATTATTTATTTTTTTCCTCAATCCCAAAATAACATGCCATTAGCCACCCCAAACTTAGTTTCTTGCACCCATTCTAAGATTCCATACTCTCCTAATCCTAAGATCGGGTTAACATGGTTTTCCAGATTTTTGGGCTTACAACATTAGGTTATCAAGAAGCAATAGGCTAATCAGGCTCAAAGGGGCTAACTAGGGAACATGCATCAGGAATTGGTTATTTTAGGCTAAGTAGCTATTTACAAAGAAAATGCCTAAATCATCTGAAGCAAACACATAATCATGCAAACCAAAAAGAGATTCAGGCAAATTCGGGAAAGTGCAATCAAAAGTGAATTTCACACAATTAAAAACATGTTGGAGGCTCAAAACCTCACCTGGACATTTATGTGCAAATTATTTGAAAGAGATTCTATCCCTAGTGTGTGCTTCCTATCACCCCAAACTTATCATAAATCATGCCATCATAATAAAAATCTCAAAGTTCAGTTTTCAATCATATGGGGATCATTTTTCAAAAAAAATTTCAAATCCTAGGGGGAACAGTCAACAATTAACATGCAATCCATCTATGCAAATTCAACCAAATCCAATAAACTTGCCATAACCAAGACACAAACACAACTCCTGAGCTTCTCAAATTATTCAGGAGCTTTATTGAAAACAAAACAGAAATAAAGCAAGGAAAAGAAAATTAAAAAGAAGAAAGGGTTAAGAAAACTCATTAAGGGCGGTTCCACCAGGATCCCATTGCTTGTAGCATAAGGCCCACGTGATGGACAAAGAGTAGAAGTTCATTCCATGCTTCCATGACTTGCAGCCTTGATGTGGGGGTGAGCACTTGACAATTATGATGACTTCGCCGAGTGCGGCGGACTTCTCACTCCCCTTCGGGTCACAGCTGACCTCTTTATCTACAAAGTCTCCCCAATAGAAGTGGGGCTCAACCTCTTGGACCGGCCATGGTGCAAAATCCAAGGGTTTAAACTCCATCACTGGTTCCTCAGGGAGAGGTGGCAAACAGTTAGCTGGGATTACTGGTGCTGCTTCCTTTTCTGCACTTTCTTCATTCATTGCACTAACAAAGTTATCACCTGCTATACATGCAGAAATTTCAGCACACACCACACAAAGGTTAGAGTTAGTAGAGTCAGTACATATATCACAATAAAATGAATCAGTAAAATTCTGAATGTCTGGAAATTCAACAATTAATTCATCATCCACCCCATTACTCTCAACACATGCATCTAAGACCAAAGATTCTTCTTTATCCTCAAGCACGGTGGAGCAAATGTTCTCCTGATCCTCCTGATGCTCATTTCCTATATGAACATGGCCCTCAACCTCATCTGTCTCCTGTTCCATATGGATGCTTTGCTTAACATACCTTTCAAAATAACATTCTACACACAAAGCAGTGCCAGAACAATAACAATCATCAGGGGATTCAACACACAATTCATCATCAACTGAAATGTTATCACAATCATCATCAGAAATATCTTCAAGAATAACTTGTGACTCTGTATGTTCTTCAAGGGGCTGTGGAGTTAGCATTGCAGCCGAGTTGGTGGTAACTTGATCAATTAGAGCGGACAACTTCTGAGATTCAGCTTGGCTCCTCTGGTATTCAGCCTCCATCTTCTGTTGAAATTCAAGATTGCTCGCCTCCATCACCTGTTGAATTTCGAGAAAGTTTGCTTCCATTTGTGCAGTTATCTGTGCAGTCATCTGTTTGCACAGGTCCTCTAGGGAAGGTTCGGAAGGTGCAGCTCTGAAGGCAGGATAGTATCTAAACAGGAAGGCTTCCTTCAAATCAAACCAGCTTGAGATGGAATTCTCATCAAGACAATACAACCAATCTCTTGCAGCACCTTCAAGTGAGAACTGGAAAGCTTCCATCTTGACGTGGTCTTCTGTTATTCCTGCAGGTCTCAGCATTATAGAACAAGCAATCTGGAATTCCCTCAGATACTCCTGCGGATTCTCACCTGCAAAACCACTAAACCTTGGCAACCAGTGTGATAAACCAATAAAATCAGGAAAATATATACATGGTGGTTGCTCATAGTAAGCATTAGGCATGTAACCATATATGTGATTATCCATGGGGGGTGCTAAAATTGACAACCAGAAAAAACAGACAAAACTAATTTAGCAAAGAATTTTTTTTTTTTTTTGCTAATAACAACAAACAAGAGTCCCCGGCAACGGCGCCAATTTTTTGAACGCGCTGTCGCCACGCGCCAAAAAGATCGAGCGTTTACAAAATTAATGCAGATAGGGAGCGACAACTCGAGTATCGTCTCTCAAGGACTCTTTAGTGTTGTTACTATTAACAGAAAATTAGTAAAAGTTAGAAATGGAGGGTTTTGAATTTAGACAAAATAAAGGAAACAAAACAATGAAAACAAAGCAGTTAAAGAGAGTAGCAAATAAACTAAAGACGATTAACCTACTGTTCTTGGTTTCCCACTATCATTGGTTCAAATAAATCCAAGCCCTAAGCAGATTCTAATCCCCTCCCGGTTGTAGCAACAAATAACAAACGAAATTCACTACTACGGATGTATGTTCCTATTCCCGAAATAACAAACGGGGTTAAGCTCTCATGAACAAACGAACATGAATGAACACACGCAAAATAACAAACGCGATTAAGTATAGAAACATAACATCACCGAAATGAATCAATACAACACTATACATTCCCCGAAATAACAAAATGAAACATATAGCATTGCATTGAAAAGAGAAAAGCAAATAAAACAGGAATTATAGAACCTCAAATGTAATAGAAACCAATCACAGTAGATTAATCTAGGAGACTAGCTCTCCATTACAGAAGGAAAACAATAACTAAAGATAAAACAAAAGACTAACTATTCTAAAAACTAGCCAAGAAACTAGCCAAAACTGACTAGCCTCCCAACCCAGCCTAACTATGACTAACTCCTCTCTCAATATCTGAATGCTCCTTTTATTAACTTCAACCTCTGCCTCTTAGCTTTCCAAAGCCACTTAATTTGCTTAATTATGAATTAAGATGAGGGAGTTATGTCCACATTCAACTCATAGGGCAGCTGAAACGCCTCTGACTTCACATGGATTAAAGCCCTTCAAAACGGCTCTGTTTGGAATAATGGTCTTCATGAGAGTTAAAGCTCTTTGTTTGATCTTTCATTTGCCACCGGTTTCAGTTCCAACCGACATCTACAGCCCAAGTTATGGCCCAATCTTCATGACCAGTTCAGGTTCCAGTGACAGCAATTATGTTCTGACTTCAAGGCCCAATCTGACCCACTATACATCCAATTCAGCATCTGAGTTCTTCATGAAAGTTGTTGGGCTTCCTTTTAGCTTTCCTGTTCTGACTCCTGCGTTTCTGTTTTTATAAGAGGGCCGCGCGTCACGGCCTAGGCGTGATGGCCTCTACTTCAGGTGTCCTTCCCTTCTTGCTCTTCTTATTGCCCTGAAAAATAGAAAATAACATAAGTACTTTATTTAACTCTAAATCAACTAAATTAACCTAAAAACACTTTACAGACTCAAAATCTTACTTAAGGACAATCAAGTCTAATTTGGGTGAAAATGATATAAAATTAGCACAAAGCCAAGGTCTTTACTAGTTATAAAACCGGTCAACCAGAGGCTCATCAGCGTGATGGCTTCTGACTTTATTAGTCCTTGCTCTTTTTGTTCTTCCTTCCTCTTTAACCGGGAAACACTAGACAAATCTATTAATTTATGATTTTTGCCTTTTGATCTTCTCAAATTATTCAAGAGATAAATTAAAAATAAAAGGAAAAGGGAAAGAAAACTTGGGTTGCCTCCCAAGAAGTGCTTGTTTACGGTCCTAAGCTTGACCAAACTTCCTTCAATCAACCGGGGTCGGCTGGGCGTAGAAGTGCAGGAACACTTCTCCTCCATGGAACTCCTTCGAAAAGCCGATTCTGCTCATATGGCCAGCGCTTCTGCTTTGCTCTTTTCATTCGGACCTTCCTGGCCTTACTCCCTCCCGGCGAAAGTTTTGTTTCCACATGAACAGCAACTCCAACTCCATCACCATTTGGTGCATCATCAACCATGCAAATCTTAGGAGTTGCTTCCATGTTGAGCTCTTCTTTTACCACTGGAGACGTGATATCGATCCTGCACACATGGCTCTCAAAAGGAGGGTTGTTATGTGAGTTAGTAAATTCAAAATCGACCCTACCTTCCTCTACATTTAGAGAGAGTTTGACATTCCTTACATCTATTACTGCTCCAGCGATGGCCAAGAATGGCCTTCCTAAAATGATGGGGAATTCAGAATTCCCTTTCATATCCAATACCAGGAAATCGGTAGGGATGAAGAATTTCCCTACCTTTACAGGAACGTTCTCTAGTATGCCTAGAGGAGTCCTAGTTGAGTCATCCGCAAATTGTAAGGAGAATTTGAATGGTTTCAACTCTTTCGTTCCCAACCTTTCCAAGATAGTGAGCAGCATCAAGCTCGCACTAGCCCCTAAGTCACATAAGGCTTGGTCGATTTGCACTTGTTTAATTGAGCAAGCGATAGAGAAGCTACCTGGGTCTTTCAGTTTAGGAGGCATTTTAGCTTCTATGTCTACTTGCTTTCTCTTGACCAACCTTTGTGGGAAAGGTATCAGGGGTTGGTACGGTGGTGGAGGGTCGTACTTTGGTTCTGGCTCTTCATCTTCGCTCATGTCCTCCTCCGGTTCCACGTCCTTTTCCCCCACCCCAAGCTTATCATCCCTCAAGTGTATGGCATTACAATGCTCAATGGGATTAGCTTCCGGGTTGACCTGGAACGTACCCTTAGGTCTAGTGTATGTGCTGGCTTGTTGGGCAATCTGGGTTTCTAGCATCTTGTTATGGATTGCTAAGTTGTCTACCTTAGATGCTAGCTCTTTTATTGCCTCGTTCACTGCCCTTCCTTGTTGTCTAAACTCCTCATATTGTTTTGTTTGGGTTTCAACAAAACTTTCCAATAAAGACTCGAGTTTAGACTTCTGTACCTGAGGATACCCCGGTGTGGGTTTCCTATTACCTTGGCCCTCTTGGAACTCGTGGTTCAGCGTGTTGCTGTAGTTTCCGTAGGAGAGGTAAGGGTTATTCTTCCTTTGGTTGTAGGGATTTGGGGGAGCATAATTGGGCAGCTTCGGGTTTGTGTCGTAGAAGTGGTGACAAGCGTTCACTTGTTCCCCCGAAGCGCCGGATCCATGAGCAATACCTCGTGGGCACTCCATGATGTCGTGTCCCTGCATTCCACAAATCTCACAAACAATGTTAGTAGCACCTATTGCACTCACATTAGCCCTTTCAAGCCGATCAATACGTTTATTAAGTGAGTATATTTTTGACATTATAAGATCAGTGCTATTAACTTCAAACTTACCCCCCGAAATCTTGTTCGGGTTATTACCTCTTTCTGAACCCCATTGGTGGTAGTTGGTGGCCACGTTTTCAATGATGTTGAATGCCTCAGTCAGAGGCCTATTCATAAAGGCTCCACCAGCTGCAGAATCAAGTGATACCTTCGAAGAGTAGTCCAATCCGTTGTAGAAGGTGTGCACTAGTAACCACCTCTCGAGTCCATGGTGTAGGCAAGACTCCAGCAGTCCCTTGTAGCGATCCCAAGCTTCCGATAAGGATTCTCCGTCTTTTTGGAAGAAGCCGGTGATCTGGGTTCGTATGTAGGCCGTCTTGGATGGAGGAAAGAATTTCTCCAAGAACGCCTGTTCCAGTTGGTCCCAAGTAGTCAAGGTGTTGGCGGGTATTTGCTTTAGCCAAGCCTTTGCCTTTCCTGTCAGAGATGAGGGGAATAACCTTAAGCGTATAGCATCGACCAGGGCACCATGAATCCTAATTACATCGGTGAACTCCAAGAATGTTTCTACGTGATCAGTCGGGTCCTCCGAGGGCAATCCTCCGAATTGGTGCTGTCTAATCATGTTGATTAGCATAGGCGGTATAGTGTAGTTCTCCGCCTCAATCTCTGGCCTGGCAATCCCAGTTCGCAAACCCCTATCATTTGGGGCTGCGTAGTCCTTCAATGGTTTCGTATCCGGTTGATTCGCCATGAGTGGAACGGGACTCAACCTTTCTCTTTCTCTTTGTAGTCTCCTACGTTTGTGAAAGGTCCTCTCGATTTCTGGGTCAATCTCAGTAAGGTCTCCAAGACTTAGGGATCTTTGCATATAACATACAGAGAGATGGATACACTAGAAGGAAAGAAATTTTGAATTTTTTTTTTCAAATATAAAAATTAAATAAAAAGAAAAGGTCCAGAAAAATCAATTTAAAAATTAAATCGAGATTCGAAAACACACAGTCCCCGGCAACGACGCCAAAAACTTGATAGACGTGCAAACGCACGTGCGATTCCGGCAAGTGTACCGGATTGTCGCCAATTAATAAAAAATATCGATCCCACAGAGACCGTGATCTCAAATCGCAACTAATTATCAAATTCGTAAATCTGGACTATATAAAAAGGATTTGTATTTTGAAAAGGTTTTGAATTTGAATTAAGAGATAAATAAAACAGAATCAAATAAAACAGAAAACAAATCTTTTTTATGGTTTTTCAGATCTAAATGGATTCCTAGGGATTTAGGTTACCAACAAGATCATTTACGTTGCTAACTCGATTACCCTTGTTAACTATCGAAATTGCCTTGAAGGCAAATTTATCCTCAAATAGCTTAAGCTCCCTCTCGGGTTACAAAAGCCGTGCCCAATTGAACCAACCCCTACTCTCGTGGTAGTCGAATTCAGATTGGACCCTTTGCGTTTCGTGATAATTCGTTGATCCTCGAAGGACGGCTTCTAACTCTCGTGATTTCAGTCCTAAGTCCGACTCTATAGATCCGACACCTAAGTTCACCGCTAGGTTCCTCCTTAGAATGCCTATGACACGCAAACAAGTGGCCACCGAATTTACGAGTGATTCAAACACTAGAAATCAGATCTAAAACAAAATCGTAATCAACAAAGATATTACATCAAATTAACAACATAAATCAGATCTCGGGCATGGCCCCAATCCCTAGAAACTAAGATACTACTCAATCCTTGTCATGGTGACGACAAGCTTGGTTACAAATAACATGAAAGCAGAAAATCAGAGAAGAAGAGGAAGGAGAAGAGAGATCCTAAATTATAGCCTAAGTGGTAGCAGCCACAAAAGTCCCTGTGTTCATCCCCTTTTTTTCTGCCTCTCCTGGGTCCTTATTTATAGATTTGGGAAGTTTGAATCCCAATCTAACTCAAATTTTGATCCAATTCAGTTGCTTCAGGTCCAAGTAATGCGTGTCACGGCCGTGATGGCCCGTGACGGCTTCTGCCTCGGGCACTTTTATGGATTTCAAATTATCGCGAGGCGAGATGACTTTCGCGTCGCGAAACTTCAATTTTTGCCTGTCATGACCGTGATAGGCATTACGGCTAGGCCGTGACAAATTCTGACTTGTGGGGGTGAAAGGTCACGACCGTGATGGTCATCACGGCTAGGCCGTGACCGGTTCTAACTTCAGTCTTTCTTCTTTTTTAGTTTTGCTCGATCATGGCCGTGATGGACATCACGGCTAGGCCGTGATGGTCTCTGTTTGGCTCATTTTCTTCACTTTTCAAGCCCCATCTACATCCAAACTCCATCATGGTTGATCCTGAGCATTTTACCCTTGATTTCTGTAAAACAACACCACGAAAACCGCCTTACCCGTTCCAAAGTAAAAATAACCAAAAATCCAATTAAATGTCCCTAAACTACATGAAAATGCATGCAAAATGATAGACAAAGATGAGGTGAAATCACACTCATCAAACGTCCATTTGAAAAAGCAAAAAGCTATGATGTGCAGCAAATGATATTAAAATTCTTATAGCTTCTAGTCTAGCAACTGGTGCAAAAGTTTCAGTGTAGTATATACCTTCTTCTTGAGAGTAGCCTTGAGCAACAAGTCTTGCCTTGTTTCTTACAACCCTACCATCTTCATCAAGCTTGTTTTTGTAGACCCACTTTGTTCCAATGACTGACTTGTCTTCAAAAAGGGTACAAGCGTCCAGACTTCACTTCTCTCAAACTGATTTAGCTCTTCTTGCATAGCAAGAATCCATCCTTCATCCAGTAGAGCTTCGTCCACTGTTTTTGGTTCACATTCAGAGACAAGAGCATAATCACTTTGTTCTCTGAAGTTTGACCTAGTTCTTAGCTTGTCATTGGGGTCACCAATGATTTGATCTTGAGGATGGTAGTTTTTGAAATACCAAGATTTCCGAGCGTTTTCCTGTTGAGAGGTGGAAGTTTCTGGTTGTTGTTGTGAAGTGTCGTCTACTTGGATATCAAACTTGATTTCTGGTTTCTCTCCTGAGATATTTAGATTCAGATCTGTAAAAACTTCATCAAGCTCTGATAGTCTCTTATTAGGCTGTTTGTCATCAAATTTTACATGAATACATTCTTCTACAACTAAAGTTCTAGAATTATAAACTCTAAAGCCTTTTGAAGTTTTAGAAAATCCTAGAAGGATTCCATTATATACTTTAGCATCAAATTTACCAAGTTGATCTTTTGTATTCAAAATATAACATTTACATCCGAAGGGGTGAAAGTATGAAATGTTGGGTTTTCTGCCTTTCCACAATTCATAAGGAGTCTTATTCAGAATAGGTCTAATGTATATTCTGTTCTGAATGTAGCAGGCAGTGTTCACAGCTTCATCCCAGAAGTGCTTAGGGACATAATTGTCATTGATCATAGTCCTAGTCATCTCTTGAAGAGACCTGTTCTTTCTCTCTACCACACCATTTTGCTGTGGTGTTCTTGGTATTGAGAAGTTGTGTTGAATACCACTCTCTTCACAAAACTCATGGAATAACTCATTGACAAATTCTCCTCCATGGTCACTTCTAATACAAGCTATACACATGCCTTTTTCATTCTGTACACGTTTGCAGAATACATAAAAGACCTTGAATGACTCATCCTTGTGAGAAAGGAACATAACCCATGTCCATCTAGTGTAGTCGTCTACTATGACAAGACCATATTTCTTTCCACTGACAGAGGCAGTCCTTGTTGGACCAAAGAGATCAAGGTGTAGCAACTCTAGTGGTTTGTTGGTACTAACAACATTCTTAGATTCACAGGAACCTTTGACTTGTTTTCCCTTCTGACATGCATCGCAGAGAGCATCAGATCTGAAACTAAGGTTTGGTAGTCCTCTTACAAGGTTATGCTTTTTCAGTTTTGAGATTAATCTCAAACTTGCATGACCCAACCTTTTGTGCCAACTCCATCGTTCATCCTCAATGGACACTAGACATGACACACTTTGATTTGAGAGATCCTCTAAGTCAATCTTATACAGATTGTTTTGCCTGAGCAGTGAATAAGAGCGATCTATCAGCTTTCTTGACAATACACATATTCTTATTAAATGAAATAGCGAGCCCACTATCACATAATTGACTAATGCTAAGCAAATTGTGTTTAAGACCATTTACTAACAGAACATTATCAATGGAGGGAAAAGGATGTTTACCAATTTTACCAATACCAATGATCTTTCCATTTTGATTTCCTCCAAAAGTGACCCAGCCACCATCTTTGGGTCTAAGGTCTTGGAACATATACCTTTCTCCTGTCATGTGTCGTGAGCATCCACTGTCCAAGTACCAGGACTTCTGTTTCCTTCCTGTTGTTAAGCAAATCTGCAACAGGGATTATCTTATCTTTAGGTACCCAAATTGACTTGGGTCCTTTCTAGTTAGTAGTCACTGGACTAGCATGTCTAATATGCATATAATGTATGCATCTAGATATTATGTGACCACTTTTTCCACACACTTTACAGTAAGTATTGGAAGGGCTTGGTTTTGACTTAGTATGTTGTGGACGGGCTTTAAAAGCCTTATATTGTGTATGCGCTTTTGGTTTATTCAGAGATGCATCTTGCTTCTCTTTGTCATAACCAATGCCAGATTTGTCATATGGTGATCTAGAATATCTTAATATAAGATTTAATTTATTTGAGCTACCTACTATTTTTGACAGAGAGTCTCTCAAGTATGTCACATCTTGTTTCAATTTTTCAACTTCACAAGAGCTATTAGACTTGCACTTAGTCTTGTCAGTCAGACTAGCATTGTTTGACTTTAATGTTTCGTTCTCATCCCTAAGGTTCTGATTTACTGTGCAGACCTTATCATAGCCTCTATAAAGTTTAATAAACTTCTTTTTGAGACTCTTATACTCTTTAGATAGTAAGCATGATTCATGGAGCAATTCATCAAAATCAGTTTGAAGAGTGGATGGATCAGATTCTATTACCTCAGCATCAGTGAATTCACTTTATGATCCAGTGTCAGCCATGAAGCAAATGTTTGCTTCTTCTCCTGCTTCATATTCTTCATTTGAAGAAGACAGGTCAAGATCCTCCCAAGTAGCCATCAAGCCTTTCTTCTTTTTGAAGAATTTCTTTTTCTTCTTCAGCTCTGGGCAGTCAGCTTTGAAGTGCCCAGGTTTCTTACATTCAAAGCACAGGGGTGTACCTTTCTCCTTGGAATCTGATTTCTCCTTGGAGAATTTTTTGTTGAGTTGCTTCCTTCTGAATCCACCTTTCTTTCTCCACATGTGTTGTATTTTTCTGGAGATGAAAGATAGTTCATCCTCATCTGAGTCATCTTCATTATTTGATGAATCAGCTTCATCTGAAGACTCAGTAACTTTAAGCATTTTTTAGGAACTAGCTTTCTTTGCCTTTAAGGCAATGAACTTTCCTTTTCTGGAATTTTCCTCTTCATTAAGTTCAAGTTCATGAACTTTTAATGACCCCAGAAGCTCTTCCAGAGAAAGAGTATTCAGATTCTTTGCTTTCTGGATAACAGTTACCTTAGGTCTCCACTGCTTTGAGAGACTTCTCAAAATTTTTCTCACATGATCTCTATTTTCATAGACCTTTCCAAGAGACCTGAGACTGTTGGTGATAGTTTGGAATCTTCCAAACATCTGTTATATGGTTTCATGATCAGCCATCTTGAATAGCTCATACTGGTGAACCAGCATGCTTATCTTTGATTCCTTCACTTGTGAGGAGCCTTCATGAGCTAGTGCAAGAGTATCCCAGATTTCTTTAGCTGTGTTGCAGCTATGAACCTTGTCATGCTCAGATCTGGTGATAGCACACATGAGATAGTGCTTAGCTTTCAAGTTTAGTTGATATTGGCTTTTCTGCTCATGAGTCCATTCAGCTCTAGGAATAGCAGCTCCAGCATCACCTCTTGGCTCAGTGTAGCCAGTTTCAATCAGCTCCCAGATGTCCACGTTTTGTGCATCAAGAAAATCCATCACTCTCTTTTTCTAGTAGTCATAATCACTATCATCAAAGAGAGGAGGTCTGTTGATTGCATGTCCTTCTGTATCCATGCTTGTTGGATCGTACTCCCTCAGCACTTGCTAGATGCTCAACCCTTTCGAGGCTGAGCTCTGATACCAACTGAAGTTGACACAGGGAAACACAAGAAGGGGGGTTGAATTGTGTTTCTTAACAGATTTTCGAAAAAGTCTTTTCTCAAACCTTTTACAAGCAAAACAAGAAGAACAACACAAAAGCAGGAAAACTCTTTTGAAGAGATAATAAACTCAGATTCAGAACCCCACAGTTAGTATAAACAAAAACTGTAAAAGATAAGGGTTTAGAAGATTCGCGCAAGTGTTTTATCCTGGTTCACTCTCTTCCAACCAAGAGTTACGTCCAGTCCCTTCTACCTGAAGGTTTTTCTCCACTATAATCCAATAGCTTTACAAGTATTCAACACCTCTTCAGGCTACAAGTATTCTTTCTCTACCAAGCCTCTTTAGGCTCTAACTCTATCACAAAGATTTAAAGATTGATCTTCTTAACTCACTAAGTGTGAGAGTATGACAGTTTAAGATCACTTGAATATTACAAAAATATTCAAACTAATAAATTACAGACTTTTGCTTTTGAAAGAATGAAAGAATAAGAGCTTGTCTACTCAAGAATTGTATTGGCAAATGTTGAGCTCGCAAAAGTTGTTTCAGGCAAGAGTTCTTCTCTTCAGTATCTGAGGTCTTCTACTTATATAATGACCTTCTATTTCTTTTGTAATTCCTCAACGGTTACTTTGAATTTGTATCTGTTTAGACTTTAGCATTAAATGCTTGGATCCGATGAGACTGATAATTTGATATGCTTCACTGAGAAGTTCTTTTGTGTCTAGATCTTCTTCAACAGTCTTCAAATTGTGTCCGTTTAGACTGTAGCATTAAATGCTTGGATCCGTCAAGACTGATAACTTGATATGCTTTCTGACTTACCATCTTTGTATTTGACTTGATCTTTACAACAATGTATTTTGACAAAGTACAAAGGTTTATGGTTTCGATGGTGCGAAGTTCCTTTTATCCAAGATATAAAGATTTTATACAAAAGAAACATCAAGGTAAAAGACATATATTCTTTGAATTAAATAAGCAAGCATTTGAAATAAATTCAACGTGGTCCAGATTGCATTAAATCATATATTCAAGGTAGCAAACATATAGAACATATATAGCCGTCTACTTAATTTTAAGAACGCATCTATACAAGATTTTAATTCTGCTCGTCCACTGATATGGCAGAAGCGCTCGTCCACTGATGTGGCAAAAACGCTCGTCTACTAATGTGATAGGAGCGCTCGTCTACTAATGTGGTAGAAGCGCTCGTCTACTAATAAGGTAGAAGCGCTCGTCTACTAAAGTGGTAAAAACGCTGGTCTACTAATATGGTAGAAGCGCTCGTCTACTAATAAGGTAGAAGCGAACGTCCAACACTGTAGTGATTGAAGCAAACGTCCAACACTGTAGTGTTTGAAGCAAACGTCCAGCATTGTAGAGATTGAAGCACACATCCAAAACGCAAGAGATAGAAACTTGCATCCACTAAAGTGACAGAAGCCCTCGTCTGCCCAAGTCTTTGGAGTTGCTAAGTCCTTAGAGAACCTCCGTCCAGTGACGTGGCACTGTGGATGTCTACTGAATTTTAGTTTAGGCACTATGGACGTATACTTGAGTTACAAGGATAGCCCTCATCCACTGACGTGGCTCTGTGGACAGCTACTTCCAAGTCTTTGGACTTGCTATACCTAACAAGTTATTTAGGTATTCATTTATAGCCTCGTCTACTAAGGAAAACCATTCTACTTGTCATTTAAAATATAAACAGTTTAAATAACCTTTGGACGGGTAATTCTTTGCATGAGTCCAAGCATTGTATACCTTATATTATTTTGAATATTCCTGCATAAACTGAACTCACTTGTTAGATCTCAACTAACACTTTACCAAGCAAATTTAATCCTTTTGTTAGCATCAAAACTTTAGAGATTAAATAAACCATAACCACTTTGGTTCCAACAAATGATTCTTGGGAGTAGCCTACATTAGAGTTTAATTTGTTCTTTTTTTCTTCTGATGTACCAAAATGAAAAAAAGACCTTTCTTTTATCAGTCCACCAAGACCGCAAAATTTGCTCTGAGAAACTTTGTACCTTTAAGGATTAAGTTCTAACTGACATCAACACATTGGCTATTGATATTAATTAGGGTTGGCAGCGGCGGTCGGGTTTCCCCACAGGTCCCCCACCCCATTCAATGAGTAACCAAATTTAAGAATTATTTTGTTTTAATTGAAATAAACAACTCAAAAATTGCACTTCCAAAAAATAAACAAATAAGATATTCACACAATTGAAATAATCATCCAGGCACTGGAACTTAGTTTTCTTTCAGCTACAAATTAAAAAGAAACTTGTGCTTTAGAAACACTTCATTATGCTTCAAATAACATTGATAGCATCAAAACACCAAAATAAACACAATCAAATGTTTTATAATTTTTTTTATAAAAGTATCTCTTTATACAGAATGGAACCTTTCAATCAAAACAATTCTAATCCCTTAGATAGATATATAATGGTATTGAAATGGCACAAACCATACACATGATACATACAACACCTTAGCATATTAACATTTTAAACATTACTCATAGGTAAACGACAAGTATTATTTCAGTGGGTCTCATACCCGAATTAATCAATTTTATAAAGATAATGCATGACACTTCAATCATTAGGATCTAAACTTAATCTCATGAGATACCATCGCCGTTTTATCATTAAGAAAGAAAGAGTTGATTAGGCTCATACGCCACGTTTGGCAAGTTGTCTCCGTCACCTCATGTACCCGGATCAACACCATCATGAATCCCTTATAACGGCCATTCGGATGTATACATCATCAAATACCACATCTTAAGCGGGTATTCGGTAACTCAAGCACGTCTGCCAAGGGGAAATGCATATGAATAAAGACTTTTCATTATCGAGACTTTTCTTTGTGTTCACTCTTTTTCGTTGTCGAAGCCCAAGGCTAACGACTATTCACAATTTTCATTACTTGAAAATAATAACACAGGACACGCAGTCCGAGTGCTCAATCACAACACCTTAGACCGATGCCGCAGTCCAAGGTTGTGGTCGTAGAAACAATTATATTTTTATCCATGTTTTATTTCAACATGATAAGGACTCCTAGCCCATAACAACAAAATTAGGACACAGTCCTCAATTCCAAAATTGGGACTCCTAGCCCATAATATCACGATTAGGACCCTTGGTCCATAATTCTTGACACGGATCGCAGATCACGTGCATAAACTGAATGCAAGAGGCGACGTCTCGCGAACTAGTATTCTCTTTCACATGTGCTTACTTTTTGCTCAGTGAAAATCAAAAACCAAAACAAAACCTCGGTCACTTATCCAAGTAATCGGAACCTTTCTAAATCATTTAGGAGAAAATCTTTTCCTTTACAAAGTCTTTTATAAAACATTTGGAAATTCGTTTGCTTTTGAAATCCTTGATGGAATAAAGTCAAATGTTTTCAAAGGGGTTTTTCCTTCATGAAACACATAGTTCGAAAAAGGTTTTCTCTCATACAAACTTTGGATCATAAAAAGGTAGTTTCTATTGACTTAAAAACACTTCAACGTTTCTTTTCAAAACAAGAATCTCATTCTCTTGAAGTAAGCGTTTTAAACAAGGAACTTTTATAAATGAAACCAATACTTCCAAAGTTCTATTCAAGGCTTATTAAGGCTTTTAATCCTTATAATCATTGTGCACAGACTCAAGTCCGACTTCTCAAACCTCAATCAACAATAATATTTTCTCAACAATAATATCACAGTTAACGACAGTTCATCACATATATACAATTCACAATACTTTAAGGCAAGTAATAATCAACTTCAAGTAACAATCACAATAGTTCAAGTAAACAAGCCATTCAAGTATTTGCTCCACATCATAATAATATTCAAATCACTCAAGTAAACACATACACACATGCATATAGTCATTGAATATCCCTAGGCATTCCCTTCTTACCTTCTGCGAAGGTAAGGAGATTAGATGCTCGAAGAGGTATGTCACGAACGTCCTCGTTTCCTCCATGATGGAAGTCTAAGGTTATGAACACAAAATCACAAGTTAAAATCAAACAAGAACACTAAACCAGAAGGTATAGGTTGGGCCAAGACTAGCTCTTAGGATTAGAGATTCCTGAAAATTATACAACTCATGGATTTATGATCCTTAAGTGTTAGGAGTTCATAAACAATGATCACTTAACAAAGTTGAATTAAAATCCCTCTAAGTTATAAACATAGGGCATTCGGCCAAGGCTAGAAAAATAGGCTAACAATCTCTAAACTTTCCAATCTCTTAGACTTAGCTTCCAAATGTATTAAGGAGTTCAAGTCCAGGATCATTTTGGAAAACAATGGAAACTTAAACAGTCCAATCTCTTAGACTTAGCATCCAAATATCTTATGGAGCTCAAGTCTATGATCATCTTGGAAAAATGAAAGTAATACATACTAGCTTTAATAACATAGAATAAACAAGTTAGAAATCCTTAAACTTTCCAGTCTCTTAGACTTAGCATCCAAATATCTTATGGAGCTCAAGTCCATGATCATTTTGGAAAAATAAAAACTCAAACATCCTAGCACCTAAACTCTAAGTTTCGGCCATCATAGGATGATGAGGAAAATATTTTTTGTTTAACAATAACTCTTAGGTTTAGAATCACAAGGTATTAAGAGTTCTAAATCCATGACCAATACTTGGAAAGTTGAAACATAGTATCACAGGCCTACTTATTCATATTTTTCGGCCATCATAGGAGCAAGCTATCAAACTTCCAAGATTTATAGATTCACGATCAATGGATAGTTAGAAACTCAAACACATGATCATATTCCAAAAGTTGAAACAAAAACTTCCTAGGTCACAAATGCAAGCATTCGGCCTTCATTGTAAGAGATTGATAGAGATTTTTGTTTTACACAATCTCTTAGTATGTGAAAATATATGTTAATACAAGACTATAGAAAGTGGTTTCAACTCAAAACGAGTTTTCTACCATTTTAGAGAGATTTTAGAAGTTTAAAGCTTATAAAGAACACATAAAGTAAACTAAGAAATAAAAGATGAAATTTGCAAAAAGATTCATATGAGAGCATTACCCTTAGTATAAGGAAGCACTACTACATAAAAGGGTTTTAATAGCATACTTTCAATAGCGTTTTAATAAGAAACGCTATTTAAAAAAGGCGGAAGGCCTTTAATAGCGCTTATTTAAGAAAAGACTATCTTTGGTGCATCCTAAGATAGCGCTTTCTCAAGGAACCGCTATCTATTCCTGATGGATAGGAATAGATAACGCTTGCTTAAGAAAATGCTATCTTATATATAATAATAGACAATATTTTTTTAAGGAAACGCTATCTATTCCTATACCTAAATATTAGTTCTTTCCGTAAGAATAAATTGTTCCCTCTCACGCGAATTTTTATACCATCGCTCTTAAATTTGCCTCGCTAGGTCTCCCACGCAAAAAGAAGCTGCTGGCCCCTCAATTATCCTCCCCCACTTCGTTGCATCTTCTTCTTCTTCCACCGACGACTGTATCCCCACCGCTTCAAGTCACTATTCGCGACTATCTCCCTCCACCGCAGCTTCTACTGTGTCGTCGTTGCAGGCACTACCACCACCGCGTGTCCACTGTGCCGGCTGTCTCCCTCGTTCGCGTCCAGCAATGGCAACAAAGGCTTCACACAGCCCTTGCCGTCGTACGTCTTCCCTCGCCGCCGCCGTCATACGTCTTCCCTCGCCGCCGTCGCTGCACTCTCTGCTTTCGATTTCGTGAAATCCCTCAGGTAAGCCTTGTATCCCTCAAAAGCTCTGCTTAGAATGGACAAGCTTAAGGTTTAATGTGGTCAGTTGTTGAAAACTTGATTAAACTTTCAAACCCCAGTTTAATGTGGTCATCACGAATGGGATGTGGGTTCAGAGAGAGGGAGAAGGTCTGATTTTGTCTTTGTTCTTCTAGGTTTGCTACATTGGGGGTGCTATTGGCAGTGTTACAGAAGGACAGGTTTAATCCAAGATTCTACATTAATGCTGCTGCTCAATTGTTGGAGAACTCCCTTGCAGCTGAGGTGCTATTTTTGCTTGTTTCTAGAAGCCCTTTTTACGTAATGATCTCTCTTGCAGTTTTTGCGCCCAAGGATGCAACTCTCCTTTATTGCAATATATGGATCCATTATTGATGTTTAACATTTTATGTCTTACATTGCCTTTTGAAGATCCGGAGATTCCGTGAAACTCTTTTTGTTTGGGGATAATATATTGGCAAAAGTCCTGTATATTTGGGTGTGAGAAGAATTTGACATGACTGATCACTGATGATTATAAATATGACTACTAATGATTCAACCTATTGATGTTTGAATATTATTGGTAAGTAGATTTGAAGGAATGTTTCCCTGTCTCGTGTAGGTTTCTTGCAGGAGTATGTCTAGGAATCCAATTGCTAATTGTCGCAAGCAGTTTCTAGTCTTTCATTGACTGATATAAACCTTGGTTGAAATTATTATCAAATATTGAATTCTTATCGAAGTCAGTATTTTCTGTATGATACCAATAGTTTCATTTCTGATATTTGCCGTTCTTCCTGTTTTGCAATCCTTGTACTTTTTCCAGTTGCAGAATTGGGGATAGGAAATAGAGGATTATATCTCTCATCCTTGACCTTCTCTGTTCTCTAATTTCTTCTATTGGAATGGGTGCAATATTTGAATTTTTAAAAGATCTTGACGGGTTCTGAATTTTACTCCTGCTTGGTGTCACTGCTTTACAGTTCATGAAGATATATCGGAGTAGGGAAGTTGGTCAATCATATTGAACCTCAGTTTGGACTACTTTAATTGCAATGGCGCATGCGCTATGGCTAATGATTAAAATTAGACTTGATGTGGTAGTACTATGTCTATCCTTACTTGCTTCTATCATTAATTTATATGTTACTTTGTAACAATAAGTAATTCTGTATTGCAACTATCCAGATACTTTGCAATGGACCTGGAACTTGCATTCCCCTCTTTATATATATATATATATATATATATATATATATATATCATCGTATTTCATTCCCTTTTTGTAACCTATCGATTATCAATTAATTATATTTGTAATTGACAAAGGATGAGCGGTGAATATTCGAATTGCAAGAATCTCTTGGACAAGGAGAGGGAAGGAAAAGGGACAAGGCTATGGAAGAAGGTGAAGTACCAGCTGGTTGAGTACCATTCCTTGCCTGGTTACTTGAGAGACAATGAGTACATTCTAGGTCACTATCGATCTGAATGGCCCATGAAGCAGGTTTTGCTCAGCATCTTCACCATTCATAATGAAACCCTCAATGTTTGGACGTAAGTCTGCCTTCTTATAATATCAAATTCCACTTTTTATTTACTGCTTCCCAAGGCTGCCCATATTTTGTTACTATGACTTTTCCTATGTTTCATGCGCGAATTAATTTTCATATTTGTAATTCAATTCAATATCTATGCACTACTTTTAAGCATTCATTTTTCATTGTGGGGATTTGTTTTGCTGGATATTGGATAATATTGTTACGCCTTATAACCCATTATATGACCAATGGATACTATTGGCTCAGTTCCTTCCTAAAAGAAAAAAAAAATGATTGCCATATACATCACAGATGTAACAGTATGTAGGTTGTAATTAGCTTTAAGATGTTACAGCTAGAAACATGTACTTAATTAATGTCATAGTCACTCCAGAATTTAGGTCTTTATTTATTATGTGCTTCCTTGTTTTAAGTGTTAGGAGAACCTGTCCTTATGTAATTGTGATCAATGGAGAGAGGAAGTATGACTGTGTGAACATTTAACTTGTGCTATTTTGACTGTATTAATGTAAAAGGGCAGCCTGAGGCAGTTGGCTCCCATTATTTTGGGTCCTGAGGAAAATAAAAGATGTACCCCATTCTTACCTCCCTGAGCACAAAGACAGTTTATGCTATTAGAACCCATGACCACCAGTTTACAAAGCATCAACCTCAGCTTTGTCTGTTTTATATTTATGGTTAAAGTAATGTTTTGGTCCCTATATGTGACATCGATTTTCAATTTGGTCCCTATACGTAAAAAGTTATCAATTCGGTCCCTATACGTGACACTAATTTTCAATTTGGTCCTCACCGCTAATTGGTCCCTATATAAGAGGACCAAATTGCAAATTATTGTCACATGTAGGGACCAATTCAACAAAAAATTTTTGAAATCGGTCCCTACATGTGATAATTATTTTCAATTTGGTCTCTACATGTGACAATAATTTGCAATTTGGTCCTCTTATATAGGGACCAATTAGCGGTGAGGACCAAATTGAAAATCAGTGTCACGTATAGGGACCAAATTGATAACTTTTTACGTATAGGGACCAAATTGAAAATCGATGTCACGTATAGGGACCAAAACATTATTTTAACCTATATTTATTTGAAATCAAATAATAATTTACTCTTCATTGCAAGGGCGGTATATCTTGCAAAACATCTATTTTACATTCAAAAAAAATTGTTCAAAAAGATTGTGACACTCGTAGAAGTTAGAAGAAGAATATCTATATAAGTAAACCCTGCCTTTTTCTTTCTATTTTGTTTTTCTTACCCTTGCCGTCCCTCTCATTTGGTGGGGTTAAATACCATGTCTATTGCCTTCAAGACCTTTCTTTTATATTTTTGTTTTGAATTCCTTTTCTTTTTAGTATATTTGATTCAGAGAAAATATGCAATCTTTTCTCGTCTGAGACAGATCTTAATTTTCTTATTCTTAATCACAAAGTGATAAAATGTTATCTCTTGCAGGCATTTGATCGGGTTCTTCCTATTTCTGGCATTGACCATGTACACTGCAATGCAAGTTCCAAAGGTTGTAGATCTTAATTCGCTACAGCATTTACCTGACATTCTCAAGAAGGCTGACCTGCACAAATTACAATCAGAACTTTTAACATGCCTCCCTTCCTTGCCTGATTTGCATAGGCTCAAGGAGGAATTTAGGACTACATGGCCCTCAATGGATATGCTTCCATCAATCTCAAGTTGACATTTAAAAGAACTTGTGTGTAATTGTTTGCCTGAAAGATTTTTCAGTGGCAATCATACTGATGCTTGTGTTCTGGTAATTCCTTTAGAGTTGATTAGTGACCACCGACCACTTGTTTCATTCCTCTTGTCCCCGTGATTGGGGTTGAGGCAGTAAATGTTAAACTAGCTTTCTAAACGATACATGCTATTTTCATTTTTTGCTGAGTTGTGGATAAATTCTTCAAGGTATCTGCAATGCTGATCAATAGTCAATTTACTGAGTTCAAATTATATTAGATGTATATCTCATCTATCATTAATTTATATTGTGTAGTGTTGCTGCGATTAGAAGAGACAATCATACATTGATACTTTTTTTCCTTTTTTTTTTTATGGTTGTGATATTGACTTCAGACAGATGCAATTATGCCATGCTTTTTTGTTTCTAATATTCATACAGTATATTTAATCAAATCTTTACCTTTTTCTTAGGAACTATAACCCCGTGGAGCGTAGGAGAAAGGGTGGAAAGGACCAAAGTTTTAAGAGTCTGAAGAGCTCAAAATCAATGCCAGCAAATACTATCACCAATTTTGGCTCAGGCGACCCACAAAGAAATAGCTTTTTGGATTCTTAGGTTATATAGATTTATTTATTTATGTTCCTAGGTGGATTTGTGTAAGGATTATGTAATGGCAATGCTGGGCAATTTGGAGTGTAGCATTTTAGTTACAGTGGTTCTTCCTTATGTTGTTGGGTTATTATTGTATACGGGTTGGGGTACCCCTTGTACCCTTTAATCAATATACTTTTAGCTTATCGAAAAAAAACACTGGTGCAATAAGTGCTTTTTATGTCAGTTAAAATTGATTTTATACGTCAGAATATTGTCTGACGTAAATACAGCTGACGTTAATAATTAATATTTTAACGTCAGTTGTTGACGTTAAAGGTTTTATTTTTAACGTCAGTTTCCTAATACAACTGACGTTAATAATGTACTGTATATTTTATAAAATACTATTAACGTCAGTTGTTTGGTACAACTGACATTAATAGATTTTTTTTTTTAAATTCAGTTTTAAAATCTCACTCCCCTCAGCTATCCCCGCATTCAGTAAACATCCCAGTAAAACAGAGAATATCACACACATTGAAGAATTGCAAACACTACCCTTAATTTCAATATTAACAAAAAGAAAAGAAATATACAAAGGAACAATGGGGGGACTTAAAACCAAAACCCATGTATAGGAAAAACATAACTATCTACAAATATATATATATATTAGTCTCTAATGTCTAAAAACAAAACTACCAATCTAAGTGTATATATATATACATGTTATTAATTAGTTTCTAAAGTATAACAAAAAAAAAACTATTCATCTAAGTATTACGGAGGTATCTTGTCAATTCCTTTTTCAGCCGCATACTTGAAGAAGAATTCAGCTAAGCGCATCCTCAAGTCTCTAAACTCATCTTTTTGAAGAGGCGATTGGTCGTTAAATGCCTACACACGTTCAAATAATGACAATAACATTAACGCAAGTCATCACCAAAACTATAATATATAATTTAACAAGTTGTTTAAATATTACCTTCTTCCATCCATTCGTAATAGATGCGGATACTATGTTCAGCATATGAAGCATCACATAATAGCCGCACGACCACCCGTCAGGTTGAAATCGAGACTACAAACAAAATTAATTTCAATGTCAGTTAAATATACATATAAATTAGTAATTATAATATTAATTATTTGATAAATAAACTACCAAACCTTGAGGATGATCCATTCAGGATTTCCTTTAGCCTTAGAAGTCCCACTTCTCCCGTTGGCGCAACTTATGCTACTCGCCTTCAGCGCGCTATCATAAACAAATAACCATGTCAATTAACAAATTTATATATCATGTGTGTAATAAACTAAAAACAACTGATATTAAAACTTAAATTAAATTTAAGATTAGTTACTTACGTATTTACAGCTTCCACCACCTCTTGTGGCGGGTTTTGGTGGAGAGAGCATAAGAATATGACAGTATGCCTAGACGGGTGAAGTACGAACAACTGCCAATGGTTATTCATACAATAGGGAGCCAGATATAATTCTTTTCGATTGTCTCCCATCAAGTTCCCTATGTATTTACTAAATGCATCGCCAGCAAAGGATTGGGCACAATGATTGACGGATCTAAGAAGCCGTAAATTGATGCAACGCCCTTATCACGCTGAAGACGATGGAGATACCTAAGATATGAAAAGGTGTGGATGTTAATTACATAATATATATATTGAAATTAAAATAAATTATTAAATGGAAAAATACCAAAAATAAATAAGTTATAAAATTAAAATTAACTTACGTGCACCAGAGACTCAAAACCGTGCCGACCATCCAGACGTTATCTCTGCAGGCGTGCCCGAGATCTTCACCACAGAAGGAAAATATTCTCTGTTGATTTGGGCGTGCCACCCATCCATCGTGCTCCAATGGACATTCAAAAATCTCAAACGCATAATCCTCACCAAGTGAGAACAAACGAGTGACAGGTGACAGCGACACCAATGTCGACTTAGCCTTCAATTTAGGAAAAATAAAATAGATAAGTTGTTGATAATTAAAAAAAAACACAAGTAATTATTTGACTAATTTGGACATTAATAATGAATACATACCTTTGTTAACATTTCGAGCTCACGTCGTTTGAAGTCCAACTCAAGCTCACGCCTTTTCATTTCCAACTCAGGCTCATGGCGTTGGACTTCCAACTCCCGCTCCCTAGCTGCCAACTCATCATCGTCCTCCATATGTGCCCTACTATACCTCTCTTTTGTGCTCACATGTGAAGGGTTGGCATGCCCTGCGGTGTCCTGGGATGAACCAACCGAGGAAAGCTCTCTAGCAAGCGCCTGCTTGAATTCTGGGTTGAATAGTAAGCTTTTCATCAGATGCGTTGTAATAGCAGGGTTGGAGATGAGCTGCTGAGTCATGTCATCCAAAATTGATGCTTCATCGACCACCCGATTTCGTGAAGCAGACTTGCCATAATATTCTTTGATGGTCATGTTCCCAGGAACACCGATAACCCGACCAGGATGGTCTTTCTTGCCTAGAGCAGTCATCAAGACGTCCCGCCGTCCAGAAGGGACGAATGAGCCTTGGGAGGATTGTGCTTTAAGATCCATCTACAATGAAAAAATGAAAAAACGTGCAAGTGAAAAGTGTTAAAAATATCTATACAAATATCAATTGAAATGAAGTTAATTATTTACTTACAATCTTATCTGCCACTTCGCGAGTGGCATCAACTTTAAAAGATCCCGTCTTTGTTATGTGGCCGGCTAACCAGACATCCTCGCGGTCGATGTCCGACGGAGGACTTAATGGTGTGACCTCAGGCACCTCTCCTCTTTCTATCCTAGCAGAGTGCTCTTCCTGCTTCACCTTCAGCCTATCCGCCATCCTCTCCTCGATCCGAGTCTCATACCCACCCTGAGACATGGTGTGGCGGTGGACGTTCTTCTCCTGATTCTGCCGACCCTTCTCTGCCTTAGCCTATTCAAACAAAAACACATAATTAAATACAGTTAAATGATCTATAAGAAGCATACAAAATTAACTTAATCAACCAACCAGAAATTCTTCATCCTGTCGACTCCTAGCAAACATATCCCAAGTATCCTGATCAATCCAGGGATAATCTGAGAACATCTTATCAAGACGCTTCTTCCCAAATACATAGTACCTGGTAAGATCATGCTTGAACCCATTCCATCGCTTTGATGCCATTTTCATACATTTCTTACGATGATCCTCATCATTTGGCACAGTCCAAGCTACCTACACATTAAATACATAACAACTGGATGGATTATAACTCAGATAATTATCTAATAATGTAAATCAAAAGAATGTAAAGGTAAAATACCGTGATAGCCTCCCAAATCTGATCCTTAACGTTCTGTGGAACGTCATTCCAGTGGTTGTAGTTGATGCTAACGTGCTGCTTCGCTTGTAGAAACACCCACTTTTTAAATTCTTTAGCACGGGGTCCATGGGGATTTAGATTAGCATCGAAGGACACCTCAAGCTTCTGTCCGCTTTGCCTGGCCTTCTCTAGTTTCTTCAAAGTCGTGGCTCCTCTACCCCGTTTCCTATGAGCCTGTGATGTCTGTATGGACAAAAAAATGATAAAATAGAGGGTTGTAACATTATAAACTTACATTGAAAAGAAGGACTAAAGATAGTATATAACATGTAAACTTACACTAGAATCAGGCATAGGCGCGATCGGGTCCTGCGTAGGCCCCACAGTGTCCTCCCGTACATGTGGGCCATCCGACCTAACCATATGTATGCCTGTTCAGAAACAATATATATTTATTAACATAGGTTATAACTAAAAATAAATACAGAAGTATAAATAAAAATAAATGTATACTAAGTTTAAACTACCTATATCAATATCCCTTCGTGATGATCATCACAAGTGGCATGTACATCGTCCACCCATGTCTCCTCGATTATAGTAGGCATGTTTGTTGAAAAAGAAGGAGTCTCAGGAATATCAAGATTTGAATCTTGATTTTCATCACTACCATTATACATGCTTTTTCCTTGGAGAACCACGGACAACCTTTTGTTAGAAGGATCAGTGATGTAGAACACTTGTTTTGCTTGGGAAACCATTATGAAAGGCTCATTTATATGACCTAACTTGTTGAGGTCTACCAATGCGAACCCCAATTCGTCGGTTTGTACACCACCGTTACTATCAACCCACTCACATTTAAAAACCGGCACCGTAAGCTTAGTATAATCGAGCACCCAAATATCTTCAATATATCCAAAGTAAGGTGTCGGTGCTTTAACGGGTTTTGTGTCCTTTGCACTAGAGAAGTTCATTGCTTCGGCCACGATCATAACCCAACTATTTTGCATGGTACTCTTGTTATCTTGTTCCTTTGTATATGTGAACACCTAATTTTGTCCGTCCTTATTTTATTTTATTCTAACTTTATCAATATTATTATTATTATTATTATTTCTTTTTTAGTATTTCAAGAAAAATGAAGGAAAAATAGAAGAAAAAAAGGGAAGAAAAGAGAAGAGAAGAAACCAAAAAAGAAAAAGTAATAAAAAGAAGAAGATTGGGCTCTATCCCAATGGCCCAAATCCTATCAGAACAAAAAGGAAGAAAAGAACAAATCAGAAAATGAGAAAAAGAGGTAATTGAGCTAAGTCCACTATCCTAGCCCAATCCCTACCAGAAAAAAACTCCAAAACCCACAAAAAAGGCCTAAACCCCACACCTCCAAACTGGGTCTCGCCTGACCCGGTTCTTGGCCCACAAAGTTCTTTTTTTCTCCTCTCTCCCTCACTTCTAACCCTAGCCACCCTTTACTCATCAGAAACCCTTCTTCCTCTCCACTCTTTTTCTCTCACACACCCATTACCCAACAGAGAACAACACTCCCCTCTCATCTCTTCTCCAAGCCTCCGCCTCCCTCCCTCTAACCATCAGAGAATCGTACCCCACACGAAACCCCTATCCACCTTTGCGTCCCATCACCATAGCCGTACCTCCTACCACGAAAATCGTGCTGACCAAGCTGCTGCTTCACGCAACCTTCTGGCACACCAGAAAGCCGCTGATTAGCGTCTGGACCGGAGCCATCTGCGATCCGCTGGGCAGAAGAATGAGATACCTCCCCTCATTTCTTCTATAAATACAGGTTCTGAAAAGAGAAAGGGGGGCGGGATTTTCTTAAAAAATAATCTTTGTTCTATAAAAAAAAAGAGTTCCGAAATCAGTAGCTTTTTTGAGATTCAGTTTCTTTTGTATTTTGTTTTTCATCTTTGTAATTGGGGAAGCAAGGAGAAAATTTTCGTTGCAACTACTATATACGATTTTTGAGAAAAGCTCCTTTGGTAACTCCTCATTTCTCTTATTCTGCCTTTGTTAGAACAATGTTGAGAATTTATGAAAAATAATACACTATTGGTATCACTCTTTTATTTTTATGTTATTTTTGGATAATAGAATATGATGTATGTTGTAGTGCTTATATAATTTGTCTACCGATTGTTTGATAAAATATAGGGATTACTGTGTTGCTTGCTTGAGTTGTTCCTTGCTTGAGTTGTTGATTTACATGATAATTATGTGCTCATGTTTGTGATGTTAATATGGAAAAGAAGGCCTATGATTCGTTTTTGGGGAGAGTTGAATAGTTTTAAATACATTGGTTGAATGGAGTCGCTGGAGTTTTTTTGAGTTGCTTGTGCCAATGATGTTTAATGTCATAGTTTCATCTACTGCCTACTGTGTTCAAATTTCAAGCATGTTTGATTGAGTTAAATAAAGGTATAGGTATGAGTATTAAGTTAAGTAAAATAAAAGTCATGATGGAAGCTTTTCTAATGTTCTTGAGTCTGACGGAAGCCTTATGTGAGGTGTGATGTTAGTGGAAATTTTACTCTTGTAAACAATGAGCATTGTTGCAGTAAAGCAAAACTTAGTGAATTTGAAAAAAGGTAAAACTTGATTCAGTTTTCAATCTGGCGTTTTTTTGTTCTAATGGTATAAATTGTTTAGGTTTACTTAATAATAACGAATCAATTTAATTATACAATTGATTGATTCTCAAAATCTTTTAATTGGCATTTATGCTTATTTAGTTTACCATCCAAAGTTTCCTCATGTTAAAAATTAAATAAAATATTCACTACACAAAAATAAAAAAAAGATGACTATTTAAATTCTTCTCAAATGATTTGTTTCCCAAAATAAAAATCACTTAGAATAAAGGAACAATTGAATTTTTCGTTATTTAAGGATGCCCTATGGATTCGGTGCCATGTTCAGTCCTTTATAATCAAAGTTGCTCTATGGACTTATGTGCCATGTTCAACCTTGCTTAAGTTTTTTTCCAACATCTAATAAAAAAGTAGCCTAAATTAGATATATATTAAACCATGAAATAACGTTCCTTTTTTTCTTCAATTTCCTATGTTGTATTTTTTTCTCCTAAATAATTAATTAAATCAATACTATTTTAGGGATGTCCTATGGACTTGAGTGTCATGTTCAATCCCTTAGATTTGAGGTTGCTCTGTGGATTTGTGTGTCATGTTCAACCTCAATTAAGTTTTAATAATAATTTAAATACAAAATTTTAGTTTTGAGTGCAAAATCATAAAAAATAAAATATCAAAACTAAAAATAATGTTTTCTCGTAAATAATTTTTGGGGTAAAAATAAATATTTAAAAGGTTATTAAAAAAATTGCACAATTAACTTGAGGTACCGTTTTTTTAAACGGGCGATGTAGGATGCTAACACCTTCCCTATTTGTAACCGACTCCCGAACTCAAATCTCTTTCTTTTCTAAAGACCATGTTTCCTTAAAATAATTGGTTTTTTCCAATGTTTTTCGCCAAATAAACATTGGTGGCGACTATTCTGTTTTTTATTTCTTTTCGCGACGCCCGGACGGGACGGTCGCGACAGCTGGCGACTCCACTGGGGACTCTAGAGAGTCAGGCCTGTCATAGTTAGTTGTGTTTTTCAATAAATTTTATTTATTTGACTTACCTTTTTTTTTATTCTGTTTGTTTAAATTTGTTTTTATAAATATGCCTTTATATCATTTCGTATATATTTTGGCAACCCTAGGATAGAAAACTATTGGCTGTTTGTTCTTTTTGCAGGTTTCGGTAGTGTTGTTTTAGTACGTTCTTGTAAAGGTTTGTATGCCTCCAACACACACATCACTTACACTTATTTCACACACTTTTATCTCTATACCCGAGCTTGTGGAAGCTTAAGGATTAGGCGGTGCCTCAACATTATCATTGATGGCCTAGTGCCACCCTGATATCTGTTGATTCACCACTCAGATTGTCACTAGCTTCATGGACTAGCTATCCTGAAGGGTTTATCCCTACTTGTGGCTAGGATCATGGACTAGGACCTTGTCTTTAGGGGCAGGGGCAATCTGGGGACCATGACCTTTAGAAGTCTAGACCCACCCTAAAATCCACACTTATAGATTGTCTTTGTGGCCAACCAATCTAGAAGTTGCCCCTATAGGTACCTTTATAAGTCTTACCTCTTAGGACAACGGGAGGCGTGCAACTTCTCTCCTTTCTTTAATCTCTTTTATTTATTTATTAACAATGGAGGTGATAGCGAATCCATGTTGCTTCGGGCCCAAATGATCCACAAAATGGGCAATGTTTTTAAACACCCCATAGCCTTTGGTTTCACAACCCTACAAGGACCCTTTCTTTGCCATATATTTATTTATTTTTTCTTCTTTTGGTAACAGATCTATTTTGCGAAGGAAGGGCCATTGCCATCCACATAGCAAGAAATGGAAGTGTCTCACTCTAGCAATGCAGTCAACTCAAGAAGGAACATTAAAATTGATGTGAAGATCAATGATGTGAAAACTTTGATAGAAATCAGTCAGTTAATGCCGAAAGAAGTATGCTCGGAGTTTGTAAGTAAGTACGGGAGAATCTTGGACTTGTTGCACATCCATGTAGATGCTAGGGGTTTGAGCGCATTGGCCCAATATTGGAACCCGAATCCGAGGTGCTTTGATTTGCCTAATTTGGACACGGCACCAACTATAGAAGAATATGCTTACATGTTAAGGATACCTCTTCCAAAGGACCTGCGTGTCTATCTCTACTATGGCCAACATGTTAGTGATGGGAAGGTGGCAGAACTGTTAGGAGCACAATTGAAGCCATCAGACAAAATGAAAAAAGGAACTGTTAGAGGTTTGAAGCGGAGGTTACTTGAAGTCCATCTCCGAGGATTGGCCCAACGACAGAACTGGCCCGTCTTCAAGCGTGTGTTAGCTTTAACCATCTACGGTTTGGTGCTTTTCCCATTTGTACCAGACATGGTAGATTATGAAGCTATGGATGTCTTCTACAAGGCCGAAGAATATAATGCAAATCCTATTCCCGCAATTCTGGCAGAAACCTTTCTCTCACTGCAAGTTGTTCACGAAAATCAACAAGGCAAACTAAGATGCTGTGCGCAATTGATGTATGTCTGGATCGTCACCCACATGTATGCTCGCAATTACATTGGTGAGATAGATGACCCCTTGAAAAGTTTCCACCGTGTGCAAATAAATCCAAATGATCTTTACAAATGGATACAAGAGTTCGATGAAATTGATTCAAAGTCGTTTAATTGGACGTGTCCATGGTATAGAGGAAATACAGTCATTTTCAGTTGTGGGAATTTCTCAAATGTTCCTTTGATGGGGCCTAGGGGTTGTGTGTCGTATTCTCCATCACTTGTGATCCGACAATTGAAATGGACTCAACATGAACCGCCTGAAGAGGTTTTAGGTGGGATCTCTCTCTTATATCAAGAATGTGAAGTTGTGAAGAACACAGCAGTGGCAGTCAGACTAGCTTGGAGTGACATTCGTGTATTTGGGTCACAGGAGTTAGGAAAGCAAATTATTTCTCATACTAAAGGCTACGACACATGGAGGAAGGCAAGGAGAGGGGACAACGTTATCCCAGAGATGGTCCCACACAAGGAGGGAAATCATTTGACCGAAGCACAGATGTTAGAAAAGATTGAAGTTTTGAAGGCTCAGATAGGGGTACTGGAAGATAAGAATCAAACGGATCAAATCACCATTGTCACCCTTCACCACAAGATATAGAAGTTAAGCATGACGATAGAACATTTGAAGGATGAATGTGCTGATGCGTATGAAGCCGCAGGCCCAGCTAAGAAAGCAAGGAAAGACAATATGAAGGGGCCAGAAGTTTGGGAACTACGAGCAAAAATAGAAGATCAAGGACGAGTACTAGCAAGAGTTCTTAAAGAAAGAGAAGAATCAGAGGTGAAGGCCAGGATGCATATTCAAACCATTGAGATATTGGAAGCAAGGTTGGGATCTTTGAAACAGGCACTGGCCCACACCAAGCATTATTATGATGAAGGTTGGAATGTCGCTGCAACATGTCGCGAGTCACTAGCAAAGGCACAAGAAAAGGAAGCACAGCTTTGGATGAGGGTACGAATGCTCGAGGAAGAGAAAAGTCAATATGAAGAGGATGTCCGACAACCGGAAGAATGGTTAAAAAATTGGCAATTAGTAGCGGAAAATTTGAAGGCTGATAGAGATGCTTGGAGGAGAAGATATGAATACTTGTCAGGCAGTTTGCAATTCCATGCTTCACAGTTTGCAAGTTACCTCGAAGAGGCATCAGTTCAGACCTACATGAGTGTTGAGTCTGTAATACCCCCGAAAGTGGTCAACTTCATGAAATATTGTAAAAGGCTTTCCAGTAGATTCAAAAAGAAAGTCCCAAAACTTTTGATATAATTGTTTCTATTTTATAAGGCATTGTACTTCTCTCTTTGATGAAATGAAAGATGTTTTGATTATGTCCATCAACCACACACTACCTAAGGGGGAGGTACCCTTAGAGTTGTGTGTGGGGAGGAAATGTCTTGCTATGTGGAAACGGTCTCCCCTCACAATAATATTTAAGGATCACTTATCTTCCTTTACCTTAATTGCTTTTTTTCACTTAAATCTCCATGATTTTGCAGTTCGATCACCGAACAATTTCTCCAAGACACCCTTATCGCACTCGATCACAGACAAGAGCCATGGCGGATGAACTAGAAGAAGTTCAAGAGATCAGGGACAAAGTCAGTCAAATCAAGGATCAGATGACTAAGATGATGGAGATCCTACAAGCAATGCAGAAGGAAAAGAACACAGAGGAGAACCCTCCAGCATCAAATGAAGGACATCCAGCCACATCTCCCATCCCGCCTGGTTTTGCCCAGTTTCCTATTCAAGGGTTCAATCAACCCGGGGCCATGATGCCACTGGCTGTTTATCCAAGTAACCAAGCTCATCTTTCATTTGACCCGGACAATCCCCCATACGTTATGCCTCATGGATTTGTGCCACCAACGGTCCCTGCCCCACAGGATGGCGTTCAAAACCCCGAACATACCACCCAGACGCAAACCCCCACCAATGTTGTCGAAATGCCACAAACACAAATTGTCGATCCTACAGATGGTAACACCCCGACAATGACACCTTCTGCTAATCCAAAACCCCTGCAATACACCCTGCATTATGGACCCCATGGGGCTCAAACGATGCAAAATTTCGGATCCCCCTACACGCCATACTATCTCCCCCAGAATATGTACGTTGAAACTCCAGTGAACCAGTCAGGAGGGAGTTCCCAATCTAAAGAAAAGTTGGAAGTGCTAGAGGAAAGATTATGGGTCATTGAAGGGGTAAATAGTTATGGTCTTCAGGATGCCTCGGAGCTTTGTCTGGTGCCAAATGTTGTAATTCCGCCGAAATTTAAGGTGCCCGATTTATACAAATATCGGGGAACCACTTGTCCCAAAAACCATTTGACCATGTATGTAAGGAAGATGGCATCATATGCCCAAGATGATAAGCTCTTGATTCACTTCTTCCAAGATAGTTTAACTGGGGCAGCTTCAAATTGGTATACGCATCTCGAGCGGGCACACGTTCGATCCTTCATAGATCTAGCGGACGCATTCGTGAAGCAATACAAGTACAATATCGACATGGCTACCGATAGAATGCAACTCCAAAATATGTCAAAAAAGGACACAGAGACTTTCAAAGAGTATGCACAACGATGGAGGGAACTGGCTGCTCAGGTGGAGCCCCCATTAGTCGAGAAAGAAATCGTAGCAATGTTCATCGATATACTCCAGTCGCCCTTCTATGATAGGATGATTGGGAGTGTGTCATCGAACTTTTCTGACATGGTCATTATCGGTGAGAGAATTGAGAGTGGAATGAGGAATGGCAAGATCACCGAAACTTCAGTAGGGAACGGCCCTAAGAAAGCCCCGTTTGTGAAAAAGAAAGAAGGAGAAGCACAAGCAATAACCTTTTAACAAAAGAAACCAAACCAATATAGACCAAACCAAACACTCGCCTCCCAAGCCCAATGCGCCCCATATTATCAACCTCCTCAATATCACCAAGTAAACCAACCATACATCACTGCCACTTCACAATTTCCAAATCCCCGACCACACCATTCGATGACACCCTATCGACCATTACACCCTTCTCAGCCTCAAACACACCCTATCATGCCACCTCAGTTTGTTCAACCCCTAAACCCAAACACAAGCCAAACCAGACCACCGTATAACTCAGAAAGAAAGCCAGTGCGTTTCGACCCGATACCCATGACCTACACTGAACTATTTCGCCAACTCGTGAGCAGATACGTGCTAACTCCTATCGCGACAAGACCAATAGACCCTCCTTATCCAAAGTGGTATGACCCAAATGCTCAATGCGAGTATCACGACGGAGCCACAGGTCATTCCACAAAAAATTGCAAGGCTTTGAAGTTTAAGGTGCAAGATCTAATTAATGCCAAATGGTTGAGCTTTCAGAAAGATTCTCCAAATATGGCACAAGATCCTATGCCGAATCATGGGGGTTCTGGAGTCAATGCCATTGAAAGCTTCTTAGAACACACTCTCAAGAGTCAAGTGACCGATGTTAGAACTCCTATGAGAGTTATTTTCAGAGAGATGTGCAAATACCGATTGATCCAAATCCCGATTATTGAAGAAATTGTTCTCGAAGGAGTAATACGATGTGACTTTGACGGGGGTATAGGGCATTCAATTGAAGACTGTACAGAATTTCGGCAGGTTGTATAGAAGTTAATAGACATGAAGATTATCCTAATTTTTTATGAATCCCATGGGGGTGGCATTAACATGGTTACTGAATCTAAAAATTCCCCAACTCCAGTTAAGATAACTCCTTTTACTGTTGTGGTTAATCCTCAACCGGTTCCTGAGCAGGTCACTTCGAAACCAGTGGTGATATACTATACCGAGAAAGAACCTTTGCCGGTTTCGAGTGGGCCAACACCAATTGTCATTCGGGTCCCAGGTCCTTTCCCGTACAAGGACACCAAAGCGGTGCCGTGGAAATATGATATGCAGGTTCAACCAAATCCTTCCAACGGGACCATCGTGGTTACCAACATTTCGGGGGTTGGTGGAATGACTAGGAGTGGTCGCATTTATACCCCAGAGGTACTGCAAAGGAAAAAAACAGAAAATGAAGGAAAATATTGCAAAGGGAAATAGAAGGTGGAAGCAAGAGGGGGTGAGAATAAAAAGGAGGTATCTGATGAAGAGGTCGACGAATTCTTGAAGTTCATCAAGCAAAGTGAATACAGGGTTGTGGATCAGTTGAATCAAACTCCGGCTCGGATATCTCTTTTGTCTCTGTTGATGAACTCTGAGCCACATAGGAGAGTACTGATGAAGGTGTTGAATCAAGCTCATGTCTCCCATGACATCACGGTTGATAAGCTCGATAACATTGTAGGTATCATAATCGCTGATAACTATGTCACTTTCACCGATGATGAAATACCAGTTGAAGGTATCGGGCACAACAAGGCGTTGTACATTTCTGTTAAGTGTCGAGATCATGTCATGGCTAGGGTTCTCATTGATAATGGCTCTTCTTTGAATGTAATGCCAAAGTCAACACTGGCAAAGTTGCCTTTCGATGGAACTCATATGAAGACAAGCACCATGATTGTAAGAGCTTTCGATGGCACCCGAAGGGAAGTCATGGGAGACATTGAATTGACCATTCAGATCGGTCCTTGCACCTTTGAAATACTCTTCCAGGTAATGGACATCACGCCAACTTACAGCTGTCTCCTAAGACGACCATGGATCCATTCGTCTGGAGCTATACCTTCCACTTTGCACCAGAAGGTGAAGTTCATTGTGGATAGTAAGTTGATAATTGTTTATGGAGAGGAGGATATGTTAGTAAGTAAGCCATCAACAAACCCTTACATCGAAGATGCCGAGGAAGCTCTCGAGACCGCCTTCCAGTCGCTTGAAATTGCCAATGCCACTTATGTTGGGGAGGGAGCTCCACTATTGAAACCTCAGTCGTCTAACGCGTCCATTATGATGTCCAAGGTTATGCTAGAATGAGTTTACCAACCTGGAAGCGGTTTGGGGAAGAATAGCCAAGGTGTCGCTGACATCCTCATGCTCACTGAGAACAAGGACAGGTTTGGGTTGGGATACAAAGCCACCAAGGCCGACAAGATGAGGGTTATAGAAGAGAAGAAAAGAAAGAGGTTGACTCGGCTGGAAAATAGTGAATACGAGGCTGAAAGGGTTCCCATCTGTGACATTCGACAGAGCTTCCGAAGCGTAGGGTTCGCATTCCTGGACCAAGCAGCAGCTATTGAAGATAATTATCCCGCTGATCATGGTGTCAATTTGGTGTATCCATGTTCTCCAGATACAGAGCTCAACAATTGGGAGATCATTGAGTTCCCCAGGACCATAGAGTCTTTTTCCAAGTAATTCTGTAATGCTTATCCTTTAGCTCTGCCCAAGGCTTTAGGAATTTGGTTTTAATGGGCTTACTTGTTTCCGTTTCAATATGACTTATCAATAAATGCATGCATTTTGTATCTCTGTGTTTGTTATCTCATTTATTTTTAACTTTCGCCTTTACCCATCATTTTCCGACCAATAAATGAAGTCTTTTGCATTATTTTTGGCTTTAACCTTTGTTCATTTATCTTTCCCTGATAACTATCAAAATGCAGATCTAAAAGTGACTCTCTCGAAAATGACAGTGTTAGTAACTCAACGTACAATTTTGAGTATCACATTGATCATATTGACGAGGTTTTTGATGATGACGGGAAAGTCCCTCCTGAACTATTGAGGTTGGTAGAACAAGAAGCCAGGGAAATTCAGTCCCATGAAGAGCCGAGTGAACTAATCAACTTAGGAACCAAAGATGATAAAAAAGAGGTCAAGATTGGCCTTTCCCTCAAAGAAAAGGAGCGAAGCAGGTTGATCAGGTTGTTGATGGATTATAAAGATGTTTTCGCATGGTCGTATCAAGACATGCCAGGGTTAGACCCTAGTGTAGTAGAACACAAATTGCCATTAAAGTCGGAGTGTCCTCCAGTAAAGCAGAAGCTACGAAGGATGAAAGCAGAAATGTCTATAAAGATCAAGGAGGAGGTGAGGAAACAACTGGATGCAGGTTTCCTAGAAGTTTTAAATTACCCTCAATGGGTTGCTAACATTGTTCCTGTTCCCAAGAAAGAGGGAAAGGTTCGAATGTGTGTTGACTATCGAGATCTGAACAGAGCTAGCCCAAAAGATGACTTTCCTTTGCCTCACATTGACTTTCTTGTAGATAATACTGCTCAACATGCATTATTTTCTTTCATGGATGGATTCTCGGGATATAATCAGATCAAGATGGTACCTGAAGATATGGAGAAAACTACATTTGTCACTTTATGGGGAACCTTTTGCTACAAGGTTATGCCCTTTGGCTTGAAAAATGCTGGGGCAACATATCAGTGGGTTATGGTGGCTTTATTCCATGACATGATGCATAAGGAGATAGAAGTTTATGTAGATGATATGATAGCCAAGTCCAGATCCGAAGATGACCATGTTGATAATTTCCAGAAACTTTTTGAGCGGTTAAGAAAGTTTAAGCTCCGACTGAATCCAGCCAAATGCACTTTTGGAGTGAAATCAAGCAAGCTTCTGGGTTTCATTGTTAGTCAAAGAGGAATAGAGATTGATCCTGAAAAATTTCGTTCAATCATCGATATGCCATCACCTCGAACAGAGAAAGAAGTTCGTGGGTTTTTAGGAAGATTGAACTACATTGCCAAGTTCATCTCTCAATTAACAGCGACATGTGAACCAATCTTTAAACTGCTGCGCAAAAATCAGGCAGTTACATGGAATGAAGATTGTCAAAAAGCTTTTGAGAAGATCAAACAGTACCTACAAGAGCCTCCAGTCTTGGTTCCACCGGTGCCAGGAAGACCTCTCATCATGTATTTGACTGTGCTAGATGAATCTATGGGTTGCGTACTGGGGCAGCACGATGAATCAGGAAGAGAGGAACATGCCATCTATTATCTAAGTAAGAAGTTCACCAGTTGTGAAGCCAACTACTCACTGCTAGAACGCACTTGTTGTGCTTTGGCATGGGTGGCTCGCTGTTTAAGGCATTACATGTTGTGTTATACTACCTGGTTGGTGTCCAAAATGGATCCAATCAAGTATATCTTTGATAAGCCTGCTCTGACTGGAAGAATTGCTCGTTGGCAAGTCCTGCTATCAGAATACGACATAGTCTATGTCACCCAGAAAGCAGTAAAAGGTAGCGCTCTTGTAGAATATCTAGCCAATCAGCCAGTAGAAGATTATGGATCGATGCAATGTGATTTCCCAGATGAATATATAATGGCTTTCTTTGATCGCGAGCAATCACCGGGAAAAGAAAAGTGGACCTTGTTATTTGATGAAGCTTTGATAAACATTAATTGCATGCATTGAAGATCCCTCATTTTCAGTACTTTTTACAAGCTAAATGTGCATAATTGATTTAGTCTAGCAATGATTTATGAGTTTGGGCCTCATTGGGCTTTATTGCAAATTTTCACTAATTCATGATTATAGACGTTGACTCTGTATTTTAGCCATATCTTGAGTTCCAAGCATCTAAAAATTATGAAATTTATATTTTAGGAAAGCTAAAAGGAATCCCAACAACTTTCATGCAGAACTCAGATGCTGAATTGGATATATAGTGGGTCAAATTGGGCCTTGAAGTCAGAACATAATTGTTGTTGCTGGAACCTGAACTGGTCATGAAGATTGGGTCATAACTTGGGCTGTAGATGTCGTTTGGAACTGAAACCGGTGGCAAATGAAATACCAAACACAGAGATTTAACTCTGATGAAGACCATTGTTCCAAACAGAGTCGTTTTGAGGGGCTGAAATCCATGTGAAGTCAGAGGTCGTTTTAGCTGCCCTATGAGTTGAATGTTGACATAACTCTCATCTTAATTCGTAATTAAGCAAATTAAGTGGGTTTGGAAAACTAAGAGGCAGAGGTTGAAGTTAATTGAAGGAGCATTCAGATATTGAGAGGAGGTCTTTAGAGAATTTGTATAAATAGGAGCCAGAATAGGAGACTGGTGGTTCCTTTAGTTTTTTGCTGCTTAATTACGTTGTTTGTTATTGTTTTCGTATTTTTATTTTATCTTCCTCAAGCCTCCTTGGACTGTAGCCATGGAAGGCTAATTCTGAAATAAATCCAAGGTGCTTGAAGGAATTTCGTTTGGCTTGAGACTTTTGTACTTCAACTTTCATTTTGAATTCAAGTAGTTTTTATCTTCTCTTCTCCTTACTAATCAGAATTCGTGATGCATGAATGGTGATTACTGTTTGTGTATTCGAAATTATGAATTGGGAATGTGATATTGATTGATAATTCAATATCTCATTCTCTGAGTTGAAGTAAATTAAACTACAGATTTGTGGTTTAAGCTTAATTGGTTCTTGTATTTAAACTTGCACTGATTTTATAGATTTGTAAAATCGTTTGTCAGTTAAATCCTAGATGATTATCTAGTAGTGAACCTCAATTCCGATGCAGAGATCTCGGTTGAAATTGAATTAACCATTACTTGGATTCAGTTTGAGTATTCTGTGGTCTATGATAGCCAAAATTGGAATTCTGGTTAAGTGTTTTGGATTGGTTGATTTCTCTTAGTCTAAATTTATCTTTTGCAATCTAAAATCACAACCCCCCCCCCCCCCGATTTTTGTGTTGAGTCTTGATATGATTGAATAGCACTCATGGTCTTTTGAGAGACGATCTGAGTCATTCCTTATACTACAAGCTAGTAGGGATTTGTTCTGTAATTTGAGTGAGTTCGACGGCTCACCAAATTTTGGCGCCATTGTCGGGGACCATTTTGAGTATTCAATCATATTAGATAGTGTTTATATTAATTTCTAACCTGTTTATCCAATGAATTGCTGTTTGTAGTGAAACCAGTGGCATTTTGGTAATATTTTCCTGTCAGAATTTTTGTGCTCCGATAAAAAAATCAAGAAATAGAACTCCCAATAGTACGGAGTACTTCGGGACATAGGGCCTCCGGAGCCAAAATTCCATCGTTTAGGTCACTTTTCTAATTTTTTTAAAAGTATTTTACCATTTTTAAAAATTCCAAAAAAAATTGTATTTGCTTTGCTGACTTTTTAGAGTTTTTCTGTGGTGATCTTATATTTTTTAAAATTTATTTGGTACGATTTTCCAATTTATGTGTCTTTTTAGCATTTGTACTTGTAGTGTTTTGAGATGGTTCTTGCTCTCTTGGCCTATATGTGTGTATGACTAGGTCCCAACCTGGTGATTTAGTTGCATACGACCTTGAGATTGAAAGGACCTTGCATCAGTTGAATAGGACTCAGAGGAGATTACTTGATCAATTTGATAATTCTGTTGTTTCTGATTCTGTTGTTTTTTATTCTGATTTAACTGATAATTGTGCTAACATGGCTAACAATAGAACTCTGAAAGAACTTGCTGCACCTGATGTGAACTACCAACCATTATGTATCCAATATCCTACTCTTGAGGTTGATTTTGAATTAAAATATGGATTAATACACCTTTTTCCTAAGTTTCATGGTTTAGCAGGTGAAGACCCACATAAGCATTTAAAAGAGTTTCATGTGGTTTGTTCCACCATGAGACCACATGTTGTTCCTGAAGATCACATCAAGCTTAGGGCATTTCCTTTCTCATTGGATGGTGCAGCCAAGGATTGGCTTTACTACCTTCAACCAACCTCCATAGCATGCTGGAATGACATGAAAAGGCTGTTTCTGGAGAAGTTCTTCCCTGCATCTAGAGCCGCTGCAATCCGAAAAGACATTTGTGGGATTAGGCAGAATGGTGATGAAACTTTGCATGAGCATTGGGAGAGGTTCAAGAAATTGTGTGCAAGCTACCCTCATCAGCAGATTAGTGACCAGCTGCTGATCCAATATTTTTATGAGGCGTTGATGTCTATGGAGAGGAGCATGGTTGATGCTGCTAGTGGTGGTGCTTTAGTTGATAAAACCCCATCTGCTGCAAGAGATTTAATTGTCAACATGGATGCCAACTCTCAACAGTTTAGCACCAGAATGATGAGTTCCACCAGAGGAGTCAATGAGGTCCAAGTTTCAACTGCTGATCAACAAAGAATGGAGCATAGACTTGATGAGCTGACTTCCTTGGTGAGGAAAATGGCTATGGGACAACAACCTACATCTATGCAGACCAATGCAAGAGTCTGCAGCATATGCTCCAATCCATCTCATGTCACAGATTCGTGTCCCACTTTGCAAGAAGACAATGTTGCACTCCAAGACCAGTTTGTAGCTGCAGCAGGTGTGTTTCCTGGTAAGCCTCAGTTTCAGCAGCAGCAAAGGTATGATCCCTTTTCCAACACCTATAATCCTGGCTGGAGAGACCACCCCAACTTGAGATATGGTAATGCACAACAGCAGTATAGGCAACCATTCCAGCAGCAACCAATAAGGCAAAACCAGTTTCAAACTCAAGCTGGACCAGGTAGGCCATTCCAACAGCAACCAATGCAGAATCAAGCTACTGCAGCACCAAAATCTGATCTTTCATTTGAATATCTAGTGAAGCAAATGGCCACCAACAATCTCCAATTCCAGCAGAGAACAAAAGCTACAATTCAGAATTTGGAGACTCAAATTGGGCAACTAGCTTCCTCCATGAATCAGATATAAAGCCAAGGCAGTGGCCAACTTCCTGTGCAGACCATTCCTAATCCAAAAGGTAATGTAAGTGCCATTATGCTGAGAACTGGAAAGATTGTGGCAACTGACCCCCAACCACCATGCAAGTCAAGGAAGCAGAATTCTGCAGAAAATTCAGATGAAGGAGTAGCAAATTCGAATTTCGCAGACTTCAAAGAAGTAGCACAAGATTCTGCAGAAAATCATCAATCCAACTCTGCAGTAGAAAATTCCAAATCTGCAGATCATGTCACAATGCAGCGGAAGTCAGATTGTGCAATTCCACTCCCATTCCCACATCGAACAGTCGTATCCAAGAAGGGAGATGAAGTTGAGAAAGATAAGGAACTTTTAGAGACCTTTAGGAAGGTGGAAGTCAACATTCCATTGTTGGATGCAATCAAACAAATTCCTAAATATGCCAAGTTTTTGAAGGAACTCTGCACCCACAAGAGGAGGCCGAAAGGAAATGAACGAATTAGCATGAGTCACAACATTTCGGCTCTCATTCAACCTATGCCTCAGAAATGCAAAGATCCAGGAACTTTTACAATTCCATGCATAATAGGAAATTCTAGATTTGAGAATGCCATGCTAGACTTAGGTGCTTCAATTAATGTAATGCCTATGTCTGTTTTTAATTCTCTTGGACTTGGACCTTTGCATTCTACAGGTGTGGTGATTCAATTGGAAAACAGGAGCAATGCATATCCAGCTGGACTGATTGAGGATGTGTTAGTATGAGTGGATGAGCTGATCTTTCCTGCAGACTTCTACATCTTGGAGATGGAGGGCGAGTCCCTAACCAGCAAGGCCCCACTCATTCTAGGAAGACCTTTCCTTAAGACAGCTCGGACCAAGATTGATGTGCATGCAGGAACTCTTTCCATGGAGTTTGGAGACTCAATTGTGCAATTTAACATTTTTGATGCTATGAAGCATCCCATGAAAGAGCATTCTGTTTTTCATATTGATGTCCTTACCGAATTAATTGATGCTGCATATGATGAACTATGTGATGTGGATTTTACTAATTTTAATGGTTTTAATGATTTATCTGATTCTGTATGTTGCACTGGTTGTGATGGAACTGTTTTATGTGATGCATGTAATGAAATTGCTACATTCTTAAGTGTTGATGATTCTGTTTTCATAACTGATAAAACTGGTGCAGATTATGCAGGAAATTCGTATTTTGCACAGCTTAAATCTGCAGAAGATGTGCAGCCCACCAGATTACTTCCCTCTACAGTGCAACCACCCAAATTGGAGCTAAAACCACTGCGTGCACATCTGAAGTATGCCTACTTAGCAGATCATGAGCAGCTTCCGGTGATTGTGGCCAAGAACCTCCTTGCTGAACAGGAGAAGAAGCTGTTGGGGTTTCTGAGGGAGAATCAGAGAGCAATAGGATGGACACTTGCAGACATTCCTGGTATAAGCCCTTCCACCTGCATGCATCGGATACTACTTGAAGATGAAGCTAAACATGTGAGGCAACCCCAGAGGAGGCTAAATCATCTCATTCTAGATGTGGTGAAGAAAGAGGTGACCAAGCTACTGCAGGCTGGTATCATCTACCCTATATCTGACAGCAAGTGGGTGAGCCCAGTGCAAGTAGTTCCCAAGAAATCTGGAGTGACAGTAGTGACAAACCAGAAGAATGAGCTTATTCCGACCCGAGTGCAGAATAGCTGGAGAGTTTGCATTGACTACAGACGCCTCAACCAAGCCACTCGGAAGGACCATTACCCCCTTCCATTCATTGATCAGATGTTGGAGCGGCTGGCTGGTAAGTCCCATTATTGCTTTCTGGATGGCTACACTGGCTACTTCCAGATTCACATTGCCCCAGAAGATCAAGAGAAGACCACATTTACCTGTCCCTTCGGCACCTTTGCCTACAGACGCATGCCTTTCGGCCTCTGCAATGCCCCTGGTACCTTCCAGCGGTGCATGGTGAGCATATTTTCTGATTTCTTAGAGGAGTGCATGGAGGTATTTATAGATGACTTTACTGTGTATGGTTCTTCTTTTGATTCATGTTTGCATAACTTGTCTAGGGTGCTACATAGGTGCAATGAGACTAACCTTGTTCTTAATTTTGAGAAATGTCATTTCATGGTAGAACAGGGTATAGTATTAGGCCATGTAGTATCTAGTAAGGGTATTGAAGTAGACCCTGCTAAGATAGATGTTATTACCTGTTTATCTTACCCCACATGCGTGCGGGAGGTGCGTTCATTTCTTGGTCATGCAAGTTTCTACAGGCATTTCATTGCAAATTTTAACAAAATAGACTTTCCTCTATCCCACTTACTGCAAAAAGATGTGGATTTTGTTTTTGATGAGAAATGCAAGGCAGCATTCGACCATCTGAAGCAAACTTTGACCAGCACACCCATTATTCAATCACCGAATTGGACCCTTCCATTTGAGCTGATGTGCGACGCTTCTAATTATGCTGTGGGAGCAGTTTTAGCACAAAGAGTGGGGAGAGCATCTCATGTGATTTATTTTGCTTCCAGGACTTTGGACGCTGCTCAAGCCAATTACACAACCACTGAGAAAGAGCTTTTAGCAATTGTTTTTGCTTTAGATAAGTTTAGATCGTATTTGCTTGTCTCTAAAGTTGTTGTATTTTCTGATCATGCAGCTCTAAAGTTCCTTTTAAAGAAGCCAGACGCCAAGCCACGACTAATTAGATGGATGCTACTGCTTCAGGAGTTTCATCTGGAGATCCGAGATAGGAGTGGAGCAGAGAACCTAGTGGCAGATCACTTGAGTAGGATTGAGAGGGCCTCAGATCCCGTGCCGATTCAGGATTCTTTCCCAGATGAGCAGCTTTTGCAGCTACAGGGTAAGGTCCCCTCTCCTTGGTTTGCTGACTTAGTTAATTTCTTGGTTGCTAGAGTGTTACCTGCATATTCCACTAGGGCTCAGTCTGATAAGCTGAAAAGTGAGTCTAAGTATTACGTGTGGGATGATCCTTATCTGTGGAGATTTTGTAGTGATCAGGTTATTAGGAGATGTGTGCGTAATCATGAGTTTCATTATGTTCTTAGTTTTTGTCATTCATTAGCATGTGGTGGGCATTTCGGTCCCCAACGTACATCTAGGAAGGTGTTAGATTCTGGATTATATTGGCACACCTTATTTCATGATGCATATCTGTTTTGTAAGTCTTGTGAACAGTGTCAGAGAACAGGAAACATTTCTCGCAGGAATGAGATGCCCCAGCAGCCTTTACTGTTTTGTGAGATATTCGACGTATGGGGTATTGATTTCATGGGACCTTTTCCTGTTTCTTTTGGTTTGTTTACATATTACTGGCTGTTGATTATGTATCTAAATGGGTGGAGGCAAAAGGCACTCGGACTGATGATTCCAAAGTTGTTGTGGATTTTGTTAGATCACATATTTTATGCAGGTTTGGAATCCCGAGGGTCATCATCAGTGATCAGGGTTCACACTTCTGCAACCGGAGCATGGAGGCTTTGATGAGGAATTATGGAGTGTTGCACAAGGTGTCTACACCTTACCACCCCCAGACCAATGGACAAGCCGAGGTTTCCAACCGCGAGATCAAGCATATCCTTGAAGATGCTTTATGGGCTTACAGGACCGCCTACAAGACTCTGATTGGGATGACCCCATATCGGATTGTGTTTGGGAAGGCATGCCACCTACCGGTGGAGATTGAGCATAGAGCATTCTGGGCGGTTAAACAGTGCAATATGGACTTTCACCAGGCGGGTGTGGAAAGGAAGCTCCACTTACAGGAATTGGAAGAGATCCGATTGGAGGCCTATGAGAGCTCTCGCCTCTACAAGGAGAAGACCAAAGTTTTCCATGATAGGATGCTTACGCGAAAAGAATTTGTGGTCGGCCAGAAAGTCTTGTTGTTTAATTCCCGACCTAAGTTGATGCCTGGTAAATTGAGGTCTAGGTGGGAAGGTCCCTTTGTTGTTACTAATGTTTTTCCTTATGGTGCAGTTGAACATCAGGATGTGACAACAAAGCGGATTTTCAAGGTTAATGGGCATCGGCTCAAGCACTTTTATGAGAATGTGCCAGAGTCCACCATGGAGGAGGTGGCCTTGCTAGATGCTATATATCCACCATGAGGGCGCCTCTTTCCACTCTTTTCCTTTTTACTGTTTTCTGTTTTTACTGTTTCTGCATTTTATTTTCTGTTTTTGCATTTTTTCTGTTATTGTCTTTTAAAGTTGTTTCCATTGATGTGTAAGATGTGTGAAAGTTGTGAGTTTGGTTTCATTTTAAAGTTAAGTGTCATAGCATGTGTGGAATTTATTGTCTTTCATCATAATCACAGGTTTCGTTATGGTTTTTGGTTTGCTGGTTTGAGTTTGGTAGATTCATCCATGCCTTGTGAGATTTTGAGCCTATTGTTGAATGGTTTATGCGTTTGTACCATTTTTTTCCTTTCCTGTGTGGTTGTCACTCATGATTTTTGTTACTCTAGAATTTGATTTATTTCTTTTTGAAGCTATATCTCTGCTTGCATACATGGACATGATTGAGGCATTCTTCTTGCTTAGCTACTTTGGCCAAATAAGCCTACCTTGCATCATTTTCCCCTTGATTAGCCCCCTTGAGCCTAATTGTCTACTCATTGTTTTTAACTCATTTCTTGCCTTAAGTGAAAAACCATGTTTTGACCCAACCTAAGCGAGTGAGAGAGCATTGTTTCTTTGGAGGCATTCTTATTTCTTGCGGACAAGCAATGGTCCAAGTGTGTGGGGGGGGGGGTGAAATGCTGGTATTTGGTGAAATTGGGTACTAAAAAAAAATTGCGCATTTAGAAAAAAAAAATGAGAAGAAAAAGAAACAAACAAGAATACAGTCACACGGTTGTGAAGATCAATAAAGGAAAATGTGAAAGATTGCGCATTTTTGTGAATTTTTTGGGTAAATTTTCACCTTTTGCTAATTGAGTCCTTCTCCAATGCTCTTTTATTCTCTTTGGTTCTTAACTTGACATATCATTTCCTTTGCTTTTGACCTCATTGCAACCTTGATAAAGTCCTCTTGATTTGTGTGTGCATGTGTTTTTAATAGTGGAGAAGTAGAATATGAGCAAGCTTATGGTAGTGAAATTTTCATGAGTTGATTTGAGTGAAATCTTTACCTTCTAAACACTTGAGGGATTGAGAGTGTATCTTGTGTGAGGATCTGCCATTCTTGATCTATGCTTTCCAATTAAAGTTACCTTGTTGATTTGAGATGAAAGGAAATGTAATTTCATTGATGTTGTGATCTTTTGGCTTTGATGGTTACCTTGCTCATGGACTTTTGCCTTCTTGAATATCTTTGGAAATTGATTCTTGTAGAGTTTTTAGGTTTTGTGTTTTGTTCTTGGTGTTGTGTTTCAATTTCAAGTTTGCCCGGGACGTGCAAGAGCTAAGTGTGGGGGAATGTGATAAACATTATTTGCATGCATTGAAGATCCCTCATTTTTAGTACTTTTTACAAGCTAAATGTGCATAATTGATTTAGTCTAGCAATGATTTATGAGTTTGGGCCTCATTGGGCTTTATTGCAAATTTTCACTAATTCATGATTATAGACGTTGACTCTGTATTTTAGCCATATCTTGAGTTCCAGGCATCTAAAAATTATGAACTTTATATTGTAGGAAATCTAAAAGGAAGACCAACAACTTTCATGAATAACTCGGATGCTGAATTGGATGTATAGTGGGTCACATTGGGCCTTGAAGTCAGAACATAATTGCTGTTTCTGGAACCTGAACTGGTCATGAAGATTGGGTCATAACTTGGGCTGTGGATGTCGTTTGGAACTGAAACCGGTGGTAAATGAATGATCAAACACATAGATTTAACTCTCATTAAGACCATTGTTCCAAACAGAGTCATTTTGAGGGGCTGCAATCCATGTGAAGTCATAGGTCGTTTCAGCTGCCCTATGAGTTGAATGTGGACATAACTCTCTCATCTTAATTCATAATTAAGCAAATTAAGTGGCTTTGGAAAACTAAGAGGCAGAGGTTGAAGTTAATTTAAGGAGCATTCAGATATTGAGAGGAGGTCTTGAGAGAATTTGTATAAATAGGAGCCAGAATAGGAGACTGGTGGTTCCTTTAGTTTTCTGCTGCTTAATTAAGTTGTTTGTTATTGTTTTCGTATTTTTATTTTATCTTCCTCAAGCCTCCTTGGACTGTATCCATGGAAGGCTAATTCTGAAATAAATCCAAGGTGCTTGAAGGAATTTCGTTTGGCTTGAGACTTTTGTACTTCAACTTTCATTTTGAATTCAAGTAGTTTTTATCTTCTCTTCTCCTTACTAATCAGAATTTGTGATGCATGAATGGTGATTACTGTTTGTGTATTCGAAATTATGAATTGGGAATGTGATATTGATTGATAATTCAATATCTCATTCTCTGAGTTGAAGTAAATTAAACTACAGATTTGTGGTTTAAGCTTAATTGGTTCTTGTATTTAAACTTGCACTGATTTTATAGATTTGTAAAATCGTTTGTCAGTTAAATCCTAGATGATTATCTAGTAGTGAACCTCAATTCCGATGCAGAGATCTCGGTTGAAATTGAATTAACCATTACTTGGATTCAGTTTGAGTATTTTGTGGTCTATGATAGCCAAAATTGGAATTCTGGTTAAGTGTTTTGGATTGGTTGATTTCTCTTAGTCTAAATTTATCTTTTGCAATCTAAAATCACAACCCCCCCCCCCCCCCCCAATTTTTGTGTTGAGTCTTGATATGATTGAATAGCACTCATGGTCTTTTGAGAGACGATCTGAGTCATTCCTTATACTACAAGCTAGTAGGGATTTGTTCTGTAATTTGAGTGAGTTCGGCGGCTCACCAAGCTTCTAATACATTGGGACACGGAATCGGGGCAATCTTAATCTCACCAGAAAATGATTATTTCCCTGTCACCGCGAGGCTCTGCTTCGATTGTACAAACAATATAGCCGAATACGAAGCTTGTGCACTAGGGATCCTGGCAGCAATAGAGTCAAAAGCAAGGATATTGGAAGTATATGGAGACTCTGCATTAGTCGTCCACCAGCTAAAAGGGGAATTGGAAACCCGAGATGCCAAGTTAATCCCGTATCATGATTACATCAAAGGTTTGATCGAGCAGTTTGACGAAGTCACATTTCATCATATTCCTCGAGAGGATAACTAATTAGCCGATGCGTTGCCTACCCTGTCATCGATGTTTAAAGTGAGTGATGAAAGAAATCTGCCACTCATCAAAATGGAAAGTCGTGATCATCCTGCATATTGTCAAGTGGTAGAGGAAGATCCCGATCAAGAGCCGTGGTACCATGACATCCAACATTTCTTGTAAAGAAGGGAATACCCCCCAGGTGCTTCAGAAAATGACAAAAGAACCCTAAGAAGACTTGCGATGGGTTTCTATCTAGATAAGGGTATTCTCTACAAAAGGAATCATGATATGGTACTGTTAAGATGTGTTGATGCAAAAGAGGCTAAACAGATAATTGGGGATGTACATGAAGGGTCGTTTGGGACTCACGCTAATGGTCACGCAATGGCAAGAAAAATCTTGAGGATGGGCCATTACTGGTTGACAATGGAGGCCGATTGCTTTAATTATGCGAAGAGGTGCCATAAATGCCAGACATATGCTGATAAGGTTCATGAGCCACCGACTCCCCTGAATGTCATGTCGGCACCCTGGCCATTCTCAATGTGGGGAATGGATGTTATTGGACCAATCGAACCGAAAGCTTCAAATGGGCACCGCTTCATTCTGGTTGCCATTGATTATTTCACAAAGTGGGTGGAGGCTGCATCATATGCCAATGTGACCAAGAACGTCGTGATCAAGTTTGTCAAAAGAGAGTTAATTTGTCATTATGGGTTGCCGAGTGAGATTATCACTGACAATGCGACCAACTTGAACAACAAGATGATGAAGGAGATGTGTGAAAGCTTCAAGATAAAGCATCATAATTCTTCCCCATACCGCCCAAAGATGAACGGAGCGGTCGAGGCAGCTAATAAGAATATCAAGAAGATTGTTCAAAAGATGGTTGTGACATATAAGGACTGGTATGAGATGTTACCTTTCACTTTGCACGGCTATCGCACCTCTATTCGCACCTCGACTGGGGCAACTCCGTATTCTTTAGTTTATGGGATGGAGGCAGTACTCCCGATTGAAGTAGAAATCCCTCATTAAAGTGCCGAGAGAAGCAGAATTGGAAGAAGCTGAGAGGGTTCAGGATCGATTTGATCAATTGAACCTCATTGAAGGGAAGAGATTGGCGGCACTGTGTCATGGCCAATTATACCAGAGAAGGTTGATAAGAGCTTCTGAGAAGAAGGTATGCCCACGACAGTTCCGGGAGGGTGACCTAGTGCTTAAAAAGATTCTACCAATCCAAAAGGATCGCCGAGGGAAGTGGACTCCGAACTACGAAGGACCTTACGTTGTGAAAAAGGTCTTCTCTGGTGGAGCTCTAATTCTCACCAAGATGGATGGGGAAGATCTACCACTCCCTGTAAACTCAGATGCAGTAAAAAAGTACTATGCTTGAACGCACTTTCAAAAAAAAAAGAGAAAAAAAAGAGAGAGAAAAAAGAAAAAAGGGGGGCTCGCTAGACTGAAAATCTAAAAAAGACGTTCTAGGCAAAAGTTAGAGCAACCCGCTAGACTGAAAACCTGAAAAGGCGGTCTAGGCAAAAGTTAGGGTTAAAAGAAAAAAAACATAACAAAGGAAGTGTCGTCAAGGCGATAAATCTGGGCAATGAGTGTCCAAGATGCATGAAGACCCGACAAACAACATTCTCTGAAGCCAATTGATGAGAAGCCAAGACTGTATGAGGGATACTAACACTAGTCATTGAGAGAGATGTCACTTGAAGAGATGTGATTCTACTCTATAACGTTTTGCAATTCCATATTCCATTGTAATATCTGCCTTGTACACCTTTTCGATCCTGATACAATGACATTGACTCCCAATTTTGTTGTTTATCCTTATCCTTCTATTTTTCCTTTTGTCAATTGAATGCATTCATCATGATAAGTCTATACTAAAATGTGAAACAAGTATTGGTGTTTTTAAGCAGTTATAATTCCTTGGAAAACCTCAAAAGGTCATGGGGGGATGATGGTTCCCTGATGAAGGGCACTAAAGAAAAAGGAAAGAATATTAAAGATCAACCACTGGGATAATTATCATCAAAGAGGTCAACCATCATAAAACAAGAGTGCAAGATATCTTTCCGTGATGAGATAGGCCTTCTTTTAGTTCATTCTCAAGACTGACTGTGATCGACGTTTTGAAGGGGACAAATATCCAACAATGAAAAACGGCAAATAAGAAATAATTTCTCATCAAGAATCTCTTGCATCGTGCCCAAAATTAATAAGGGTTTTCATCATCAGCATTCATTGTGTGAATTGAAAGTTTAGTAATTTGAGTATTTGCATTACCATACCGTCAAATGAGAAAAACCAATATTCATACGGTGCATTTGTTTATATAGCATCGCAAACTATATATCTTTCTGTCCAAGCTTCTGACGGGCAATCCACCCCATAAGCTCTCTGTCCGAGCTTCTGACGGCCAATCCACCCCGTAAGTTCTTTTTACTTTTTTTGTTCGAGCTTCTGACGGGCAATCCACCCCGTAAGCTCTTTTATTTTCGAGCTTCTGACGGGCAATCCACCTTGCAAGTTCTTTTATCTTTCAGTTCTAGCTTCTGACGGGCAATCCACCCCGTAAACTCTTTTATCTTTATGTCCGAGCTTCTGACGGGCAATCCACCCCATAAGCTCTCTGTCCAATCTTTTTACTTTTTTTGTTCGAGCTTCTGACGGGCAATCCACCCCGTAAGCTCTATTATTTTCGAGCTTCTGACGGGCAATCCACCCCATAAGTTCTTTTATCTTTCAGCAATCCACCCCGTAAACTCTTTTATCTTTCTATTCGAGCTTCTGACGGGAAATTCACCTCGTAAACTCTTTTATCTTTCTGTCCGAGCTTCTGACGGGTAATCTACCCCATAAACTCTCTGTCCGAGCTTCTGACGGGCAATCCACCCCGTAAGCTCTTTTTACTTTTTTTGTTTGAGCTTCTGACAGGCAATCCACCCCGTAAGTTCTTTTATCTTTCAGTTCTAGCTTCTGACGGGCAATCCACCCCATAAGCTCTCTGTCCGAGCTTCTGACAGGCAATCCACCCCGTAAGCTCTTTTTACTTTTTTTGTTCGAGCTTCTGATGGGCAATCCACCCTGTAAGCTCTTTTATTTTCGAGCTTCTGACGGGCAATCCACCCCGTAAGTTCTTTTATCTTTCAGTGCTAGCTTCTGACGGGTAATCCACCCCGTAAACTCTTTTATCTTTCTATTCGAGCTTCTGACGAGTAATCCACCCCGTAAACTCTTTACCTTTGTTTTTAAGCTCAGCAGACGATCCACCCTGCAAACTCTTTATGTGTAAACCTGAATGGGTAATCCAACCAGCTGGTTCTTTACGAGAAATCGTTTTGTAGTCACTGGTCCTCTTGCTCGTCAACACCCCGAACAAAATCAGAGTTCATGTCTTTACTCGCTTCTTATAATGATAATAGGTTAACTACGGTTATACCTATTATCTAATAAGAAACTAGTAAAGAGGGGCAGCTATGAACACCTAATTTTGTCCGTCCTTATTTTATTTTATTCTAACTTTATCAATATTATTATTATTATTATTATTATTATTATTATTATTATTATTATTATTATTATTATTATTATTTATTTTTTAGTATTTCAGGAAAAATGAAGAAAAAATAGAAGAAGAAAAAAGGGGAAGAAAAGAGAAGAGAAGAAACCAGAAAAGAAAAAATAATAAAAAGAAGTTAGGCTCTATCCCAATGGCCCAAATCCTATCAGAACAAAAAGGAAGAAAAGAACAAATCAGAAAATGAGAAAAAGAGGTAATTGGGCTCAGTCCACTATCCTAGCCCAATCCCTACCAGAAAAAAACTCCAAAACCCACAAAAAAGGCCTAAACCCCAAACCTCACCGGGTCGCACCTGACCCGGTTCTTGGCCCACAAAGTTCTTTTTTTCTCCTCTCTCCCTCACTTCTAACCCTAGCCACCCTTTACTCATCAGAAACCCTTCTTCCTCTCCACTCTTTTTCTCTCACACACCTATTACCCAGCAGAGAACAACACTCCCCTCTCATCTCTTCTTCAAGTCGCCGCCTCCATCCCTCTAACCATCAGAGAATCGCACCCCACACGAAACCCCTATCCACCTTTGCGTCCCATCACCATAGCCGCACCTCCTACCACGAAAATCGTACTGACCAAGCTGCTGCTTCACGCAACCTTCTGGCATACCAGAAAGCCGTCGATTAACGTCTAGATCGGAGCCATCTGCGATCCGCTGGGCAGAAGAATGAGATGCCTCCCCTCATTTCTTCTATAAATACAAGTTCTGAAAAGAGAGAGGGGGGCGGGATTTTCTTAAAAAATAATCTCTATTCTATAAAAAAAAAAGTTCCGAAATCAGTAGCTTTTTTGAGATTCAGTTTCTTTTGTATTTTGGTTTTCATCTTTGTAATTGGGGAAGCACGGATAAAATTTTCGTTCCAACTACTGTATACGATTTTTGAGAAAAGCTCCTTTGGTAACTCCTCATTTCTCTTATTCTGCCTTTGTTAGGACAATGTTGAGAATTTCTGAAAAATAATACACTATTGGTATCACTCTTTTATTTTATGTTATTTTATATAATAGAATATGATGTATGTTGTAGTGCTTATCTAATTTGTCTACCGATTGTTTGATAAAATATAGGGATTACTGTGTTGCTTGCTTGAGTTGTTCCTTGCTTAAGTTGTTGATTTACATGATAATTATGTGCTCATGTCTGTGATGTTAATATGGAAAAGAAGGCCTATGATTCTTTTTTGGGGAGAGTTGAATAATTTTAAATACATTGGTTGAATGGAGTTGCTGGAGTTTTTTTGAGTTGCTTGTGCCAATGATGTTTAATGTCACAGTTTCATCTACTGCCTACTGTGTTCAAATTTCAAGCATGTTTGATTGAGTTAAATAAAGGTATAGGTATGAGTATTAAGTTAAGTAAAATAAAAGTCACGATGGAAGCTTTTCTATTGTTCTTGAGTCTGACGCAAGCCTTATGTGAGGTGTGATGTTAGTGGAAATTTTACTCTTGTAAACAATAAGCATTGTTGCGAGTAAAGCAAAAACTAGTGAATTTGAAAAAGGCAAAACTTGATTCAGTTTTCAATCTGGCGTTTTTTTGTTATAATGGTATAAATTGTTTAGGTTTACTTAATAATAACGAATCAATTTCATTATACAATTGATTGATTCTCAAAATCTTTTAATTGGCATTTATGCTTATTTAGTTTACCATCCAAAGTTTCCTCACGTTAAAAATAAAATAAAATCTTCACTACACAAAAATAAAAAAGATGACTATTTAAATTCTTCTCAATTGATTTGTTTCCCAAAATAAAAATCACTTAGAATAAAGCAACAATTGAATTTTTGGTTATTTAAGGATGCCCTATGTAACACCCTACTTTTTATTTTCCGATTTTTATTTTTTCAGTAAAAATATTTTCGTTGTATTAACCGGTATAAATGTATTTATTTATATTTTTATCCGAGTTCATGGAGATTGATTTTTATGAAATAAAAATCATATTCATACTCTATCTTAGGGTAGAAGCTTACGATAAAAATTTGGGTTGAAAATTCAGACGGAACCTTGATCGTTTTCACTGACAGTATAATTTTACTGAGCAGAAAACCTAATTTTGACTCGTGAACAAAATGGTTTATATTTAAATCATATTTCCAACGAGTTTGGTTAGTTTGAAAATTTTCAGTAGAAAACGAAATATTACGCTTTTACGCAAGCGTAGAACCCTAATCAGAAAACCGACGGAGTCAAAAACGGAACTACAGAGACCCGTCAAGAGATTGGGATAACGAGTCATACATGAGGATTCATGGGGATGAGTCACACTTTTGAGTCTAGAATATTCTACAAGTCAAAGTGACAATTTATGAATTTTACGCTTAAGTCCCTAAACTTTCTATTAATTACACTTTGGTCCCTAAGTTAGTTCCTATGTTTTCTAAGTGAATTGGGCCAGAATCTTTGTTTCTAAGACCATTATTGGACGTGGCCATGAATCCCAAATTCCTTGTTCATGGATTAATTCCATAAAGCTCATTAGAAATCATATAAGTTTCCTATGTCATGTTAAGCCTTAAGCATTTTAGTGGGCCCCACATAAATGAATCCAAGCCCAAAATTTTGAGGCCCGTGTGCAAGCCCAAGAAGGAGTGGGGGCTGCCTTAGTTTGGAAGAGTCAAGTGGATTCTTGAAGTTCCCACACAATTCCACAATGCTCTACAATGTTCTACCATGTTCCACCATGTTCTACACTTTTCTAACATGTTCCAAAATGTTCTAGGTTCTTCTCAAAATATCTCATGAAAAATCAGCCAAGATAAGTCAAGATGATACCACATTTAATGTGGCACATGGTCATCATTTCAATTTATTGGCAATTTGCAAAATAGTCCTTATACTTTTGGAATCTTTGCAAAATGGTCCCTAGGAATTATTTGCACTTTAATCCTTTGAACAAGCCAACTCATTCCTACTAGATCCTTCTAAAGTGGCACAACCAACCCCTATAAATACCCTCCAAACCGTGGCCTCCCTCACCATTTCACTCATCTTCTTCATTCTCTTCATCTTCCTCACCAACTAAGTTACAAAACCCTAAGAACACCGAATCCCCACCAAACATATGACCCTCTTACTTTCTGAAACTCGGAAAACACTCAACATAAAAGTTGTTCCTATTTCTCTATTCTTTCCAACAAGCTAAAGATCATAAAAAACGGATAAGTGGATTGGGATATAGGATCAAAATACTGAAACTGCCCAGAATTCTCAGCAAACCACGAAACAGCAGAAAGAAGTCCCTTTTCACCCATGTTATGATCCGAACCAAATGAAACCTTAAACACCAAAGTTGTTCCTTTTCTTCTTATATTTCTATAAATCCAAAGTTCGTAATTTTTGGATGAGTATATTGTGAGATACACTCACAATACCATCACACCCTCAAGCTGTCCAGTTTTCAACTTAGTGAAGGTTGATCATTTTCTTCATTTCTTTAATATTCAAGAGGTAAAAGCTCTCCTCATTAATCATCTAAGTCTTCTCCTTCATTTATTTTGTAAGATCAAGCCATGATCATCAAATTTTCATAAATTTCCATTCCTAGATCTAGAACTTCAAATAATTCTAGAAAATTGTAGAAAAATCCTTTTAATGTGAAACCAATTTCTATGATCTTGTGATGTCTTCCACTTTCATTATACAATATCATGTAATCAAAAACATTTTTCCTTCCCTATTTTCTTTAAGTTGCAGAATCTCACTCAAAGAAGGGTTTGATGATTTTGTTTTCATTTTTGAAATCTAATGCTTGATTTGAGCTCTCTAATACTTATATGATCTAAATCCAAGAGCTTGAATCCAACTAAATTTCCTAGTCTATTTTCCTAATATGGGGCGAAACCCTAACCCTAAAGGTTAGAGGATTTTGTTTCAAATTTTAGTCTTGTAATAAGTAATCTATGTTAGTTAAGACCCTAGTAACTAGGATCCAAAAGATGGCATTAAGAAGATAGCCCTAAACCTATTTTCTAAGTTTTGGCTGAACCTAGCCCTAAAGTGTCATAGATGGTTGTCATTTGATTAATTATAGTTATGTTGTTTGGTTCAAGGTGAAACTATTAAGCTGTGGTGTGATAGCGAAACGTCGAGTTCAAGATTTCGGTGCTAGCTCAGGTGGGGGAAAGAATCATCCTATCGTCGGAATCGATAAGTAGTATATTCTATAATAATTGTGTAGGGCGACCTAAACCCTACTAGTAGTCGAGTAATCGACAAGACCAAAATCCCATTGGAAACCTTTTCTGTAAAACCAATGGTGATTCGGGGATTGTAGGTTTATCGACATTAAGTTTATTTTAAGTATTTGAGGACGTTTGATTTTATGTTATCAAATTTACTGTGATACGCTGGTTGAGGTATTCCATCTGCATGTGACGTATTATTGCGGTGTTTGAATATTTATGATATTGAGGATGTTTGTTGTCTGTCACGGCCGTGATGGCTATCACGGCCTGGCCGTGACAGAGTCTGACTTTGTTATTTATTTGGTTTGATTATTATGAGTTGGTTGTGATAAATTGCTGTATATGATATTGAGATATTTGAATATTCTGTTGATTAATGTGTTATGCATGATCTGCCTGGTTTTAATACTATGCTTAGATGATTTTAAGCAAAGATATATGTTGTTTGGGAGATAATTGTTTGGGTGAAAGAATGAATTGACTTAGAGGTGCTTAGCTAAATTAAATTATCTAATTGTGACATAGAATGCAAGTGGAGGCTATGATGAGAGCTTGAGGTACTAGGTTGTTATTGATGCGAGGTAGCTAGTGAGATTCATATAGATGCATTAATAAATACAATCTTTTAGTTCTGGACGTGTTGTTATGAGTATCCCATCAGAAACAGAGCAAAAATGTCTTTTATGCTTAGGTGCTATTTTAAGGGAAAATAGCGACGCATACCGTGCTTATGCACTATTTCCTATTAGAGATTAGGGAATAGTGGCGCACCGAATTATAAGGTATTTTATGATTATGTGCTATTTCAAATGGGGGAAATAGTGATGCATATCGTGCTTACGCACTATTTCCTATGAGAGGTAAGGGAATAGGGGCGCACCGAGTTATTATTTATTATGTGCTTATGTGCTATTTCAAATGGGGGAAATAGTGATGCATATCGTGCTTATGCACTATTTCCTATGAGAGGTAAGGGAATAGGGGCGCACCGAGTTATTATTTATTATGTGCTTATGTGCTATTTCCAATGGGGGCAATAGTGACGCATATTGTGCTGATGCACTATTTCCTATGAGAGATTAGGGAATAGTGGCACACCGAGTTTTGACCCTAAATAGTTCTGGACTATTGACTAGTGTGACAGGAGTATAGATTGCCATATTAGTATAAATGTTGAATTACAGGAGTTGAAAGTAGAAGGTGATATCGTAAATTGGGTGATATCGTAATTTGAGGATGATTGCTAGTTAGGTGTGATGTGTGTGGTTGACGGTTATTATATTTTATGCTATGATTCTTTTCCGCTTTGATGATAGAACTGTTTCTTATCCCCTATATCTTTCTGTGTGTTGTATTTTATTTCTGATGTGATCGTACGAGAAGACCCGATGGAGGAACCAACTGCTCAGGAGTTAGATGGAACTCCGTATGAACCAGATGCTGGGGGACGAGCTGTGATTCACGGCGATTCGAGTATAGACATTACGGCCAGTGTGTCTAAGGAGTATTTATAATTCCGCTAAGTATGACTGTAGTGAAGTTTATGCCTGTGAGGGATCCTACTAAGAGGATACTCTCAACAGTGTTTTGGTAATATAATAAATAAACATGTGTGTATATTTATATATATTAACGTTGATGTGTTTTAAATTTGAAGAAGTTATATGATAATTAAATAAGTTTTAATTTTTACATACTTTTAAACAATAAGCGCGCGATTAAGTAAATAAATAATAAGGTTCTAATTTAATAATACAATGGGGCACAACAGGGTGTCTCACCCTATGGACTCGGTGCCATGTTCAGTCCTATATAATCAAAGTTGCTCTATGGACTTTTGTGCCATGTTCAACCTTGCTTAAGTTTTTTTCCAACATCTAATAAAAAAGTAGCCTAAATTAGATATATGTTAAACCATGAAATAACGTTCCTTTTTTTCTTGAAATTCCTATGTTGTATTTTTTTTTCCTAAATAATTAATTAAATCAATACTATTTTAGGGATGTCCTATGGACTTCAGTGCCATGTTCAATCCCTTAGATTTGAGGTTGCTCTGTGGATTTGTGTGTCATGTTCAGCCTCAATTAAGTTTTAATAATAATTTAAATACAAAATTTTAATTTTGAGTGCAAAATCATAAAAAATAAAATACCAAAAATAAAAATAATGTTTTCTCCTAAATAATTTTTGGGGTAAAAATAAATATTTAAAAAGTTATTAAAAATTTTGCACAATTAACTTGAGGTACCGTTTTTTTAAACGGGCGATGTAGGGTGCTAACACCTTCCCTATTCATAACCGACTCCCGAACTCAAATCTCTTTCTTTTCTTAAGACTAGGTTTCCTTAAAATAATTGGTTTTTTCCAATGTTTTTCCCCAAATAAACATTGGTGGCGACTCCTCTGTTTTTTATTTCTTTTCGCGACGCCCGAACGGGACGGTCGCGACAGTATAAAAGGAAAAGTTATTGATGTCGTATCCGCTCCAACATATGACGTTGAAGCTAGGCCCACGTGCTAGCCATCTTACGTCATCAGAAGCAGTACTACTATCCTTAAGCATTTCTTCCTTGAACCATGGTAAGAAAGTCTTGTTATGCTTGTTCAACAACCATCTTTCGCTCATTCGAGGGTTTTCTTGATTGACTTTTCTTTTATGTTCAAATAAGAAAGGTTGAACAGAATCGATGTTGTTCAATACATACAAATGTGCTTGAAGCACTTCCTCCCGACCCTTGCTATTAATTCTTAAGCCATGTGTACCCTTACCTTGACATCTTATCTCATCATGCCGAGGCTTAGGAACCCCTATAGGATCCGTGTTATGAAGGTAGTCTGAACAAAACTCAATAGCTTCTTCTGCAACATACCTTTGAACAATAGATGCTTCCAGACGATGAGGATTCTTCACGTACCCTTTCAAGATCTTCATGTAGCGCTCAACTGGGTACATCCATCTCAGAAAAACCGGTCCACATAATCTAATCTCCCTCACCAAATGAATAATTAAGTGAACCATTATGTCGAAAAAGGAAGGAGGAAAATACATCTCCAATTGGCACAAGATTGTAGCAGCCTCAACTTCCAAGTCATCCAACATACGGGGGTCAACGACTTTGCTACATATAGAATTGAAGAATGAGCACAACCGAGTAATGGCATGTCTCACATTTTTTGGAGCAATACCACGAATAGCAACGGGCAGAAGTTGTTGCATCAAGATGTGACAATCATGAGACTTTAAGCCAACTAATTTAAGATCACTAGAGACAAGCCTCTTCGTATTTGAAGAGTAACCATGTGTAACTTTGATGCCCTGAAGACACCCACGGAAACTTTGTCTCTCTTTTTTTGACAAAGTATGACATGCTGGCGGTAAATAAGTCCGCTTACCATCCTCAACAACTGGAGATAATTGCTCTTGTATACCCATAGCAACGAGGTCGAGACGAGCATTCACACCATCCTATGTCTTGCCCTGAATGTTGAGAAGCTTCCCGATCACACTATCACACACATTTTTCTCCACATGCATCACATCAATGTAGTGTCTGACATCAAGCTTGCGCCAGTATGGAAGATCAAAGAATACCGACCTCTTCTTCCATATGTTTTTCTCAGTTTTGGACTTGCCGAATATAACATCGATGCCCTTTACACTCTGATAAACCTGCTCTCCAATTAAGGCCGTCGGAGCTTCTTCTGTCTCTTGGCATCCATTAAAAGCTTTTTTCATCTTACGATATGGGTGATCATGTCTAAGAAATCTCCGATGCCCAAGGTAAACCGTCTTCTTTCCATGATGCAACTGAGTGTAGCATGTGCCTTCTTCACATATAGGGCATGCTTTATGCCCCTTGACACTGTACCCGGACAAGTTACCGTATGTTGTAAAGTCGTTGATGGTGCAAAATAACATGGCACGAAGCTTGAAAGTCTCATGAGAATACCCATAAATTACATCAACACCTTCCACCCACAGCGTTTTCAAGTCTTCAATCAAGGGACTTAGATAAACATCTAAGTCATTTTCCGGTTGCTTTAGGCCCGAAATCATCATAGACAACATCATGTATTTGAGCTTCATGCACAACCAAGGGGGCAGGTTGTAAATTATCAACAGAACAGGCCATGAACTATGAATACTACTTGATGTCTTGCGTGCGCGATGCACGTCGTGCGATCCAGCAAGTGTACCAGATTGTCGCCAAGTAATAAAAAGATATCGATCCCACAGAGACCGTGATCTCAAATGGCAACTAATTACTAAATCGATAAAACTGGACTATAAAAAGATTTGGATTTTTGAAATAAGAGATAAAATGCAATCAACTAAAACATAAAGTACACAATTTATGGTTTTTCATATTTAAATGGATTCCTAGGGATCTGGGTTACCAACAAGATCATTTATGTTACTAAATTGATTATCCCCTGTTAATTATCGAAAATGCCTTGAAGGCGAATTTATCCTCAAATAGTTTAAGCTCCCTCTCGGGTTACAAAAACCGTGCCCAATTAAACCAACCCCTACTCTCGTGGTAGTCGAATTTAGATTGAACCCTTTACGTTTTGTGACAATTCGTTAATCCTCGAAGGACGGCTTCTAACTCTCGTGATTTCAGTCCTAAGTCTGACTCTATAGATCCGATACCTAAGTTCACCGCTAGGTTACTCCTTAGAATATCTACGACACATAAATAAGCGCGCACCAGATTTATGAGTAATTAAAACACTAGAAATCAGATCTAAAGCAAAATCACAATTAACAGAGATATAACATCAATTTATTGCCATAAACAAACCTTGGGCATAGCCCCAATCCCTAGAAACTAAACTACTACTCAAGCCTTGTCATGGTGATGACAAGCTTGGTTGACAACAACATGAAAATAAAAATAAAAAAAGAGAGGAGGAAGAAGAAGAGAGATCCTAAATAACAGCCTAAGTGTAGCAGCCAAAAGTCCTCCGGAGCCTCCGACTTGATGCCATATTTATAGATTTGGGAAGTTTGAATCCCAATCTAACTCAAATTAGATCCAAATCAGTTGCTTCTGATCCAAGTAACACGCGTCACGGTCGTGATGGCTGTCACGGCCAGGTCGTGATGGATTCTGCCTTGGGCGCTTCTTTAGTTTTTGGTTTGTCACGGCCATGACGCTCATCACGGCTAGGCCGTGATCAGTTCTGACTTTTGAGGGTTTGGTCCGGCTGACAGGTCACGACCGTGACCAATTCTGACTTTTGCCTTCTTTCTTTTTCAGTTTTGCTCGATCAGGGCCGTGATGGTCATCACGGCTAGGCCGTGATGGGCTCTGTTTGGATTATTTTCTTCACTTTTAAAGCTCCATCTTCATCCAAACTCCATCATGGTCAATCCTGAGCACTTTACCTTTAATTCCTGCAAAACAACACCACAAAACTGCCTTACCCGTTCCAAGATAAAAACTAACAAAAATCAAATTAAAAATTCCTAAACTACATGAAAATGCATACAAAATGATAAACAGATATGAGGTGTAATCACGCTATTCAAATCACCCCAAGCTTAAGACTTTGCTTGTCCTCAAGCAATCACCAAGGCCAGACGATATAAATAATCTGAGCATGGATAGTGAACCAAGAACCCGAGTAACTAATTCAAGCAACAGGCATATTCAAATAAGAAACCTACAGACAATCAATTTCAAGTCCAATTAGAATCTTAGGTCTCCTAAATCCATAGTCTCACTGATTCGGGCACTCTTCTCACCTCACTCAAGTGTTTAAGGGAATATGACAATTCGTTCAATTTCCTCAAGGAAGGTACTCTACCATAAGCTTGACTATTAACCAAATCTCCACTTTATTAATGAAAACACAAAAGAATCAAGAGGTCTTTTATTATGGTTGTAATGGGGCCATGGGATTAATCGTTAGGTGGGGAAATCAAGAAAAGGAAATTTCAAAAAGGCTAAACAAAATATCAAACATTGCAAAGCATGACACCTTCTATAATACCTTTTTTTGGGCTTTTGATTCATTTTTCCACCTTTCTTTCCTTCTTTCTTTCTATTTCTCACTTTCTTTTTGTCATCCCCTTCTCCATTTTTTTGTTTGTTTATTTTATTTTATTTGTTTATTTGGAGAAGGGGAGATTTTTAATTCAAGAGAAATATTTTCTATCTTTCTCATCCCATACTTTTTTTTTCAAACTACCTCTTTACCCTTTTTGCAATACTTTAAAAGGTGTCATACCAAGCATCATTCATCAAAACAATTCAAGGTACCAAGAAAAGTATTTTATTCTTTTAGGCTCAAAATTGGGTAACTAAGGGGTAGAATTTAATCAGTCAAAGCTCAGAATTCAAGTCAAGTTCTAGAGAATACAATCCAAGAGGAATAAAACACTCTATCACAAAGAGTTGGGTAGATTTAGTGAGTACCCCTTTTGGCTCAAAAATCTCACATTTAGTAGTTTAACATCAATGAGAAACACAAATCTAGAGAACCACATGCTAATTATCAACTATCAAAAGATCATCTCAAGAATTTTTATTTTTAGCCTAATCACAAGAATAAAAAATTGGGTTAAAAAATTCACTATCTCAATTTATTTGGCACCAAGTTCTCACAATTGGATGCAAACTCTAAGCAAAGGGTAATCTAAAGAATGCGATCATGCAAAACTATGCACATATGAGTGCAACATGAAAAATGCAAATATGCAACAAAAAAAAATCAAAAATACCCCTACCCCAAGCTTAAAGATTTACATTGTCCCCAATGTAAATAATCAAGTCAGAGAGAGGATAAAAAATTGGAACAACTTACCGAGGTGGTAGCGGGTGCTAGCTCACATGCCTAGTCAAAAACTTGTTGGAAATTGTATCACGGTCGTGAGGCACGTCACGACTAGGCCGTGATCAATTCTGGTCTTCAGGAGTTGGCCTGTCACGACCGTGATGCCCATCACGGCTAGGTCGTGATGCTCTCTAATCTTAGGGTCCTTCTCATCACGCCCGTGATGGATGTCACGACTGGGCCGTGATCCTTTCTGACTTCATGGGTTAGCTCATCACGGTCGTGACCACTATCACGGCCTGGGCGTGATGACTTCTGACTTTGTTTGTCCCTGCCCTTTTTGCTCTTCCTTCCTTCTTAACCTGAAAAACACTTGGTGAGTCTATTAATTTATGATTTTTTTCCTCTTGATCTTCTCAAATTATTCAAGAGCTAAATTCAAAAACAAATGAAAAAGGGAAAGAAAACTTGGGTTGCCTCCCAAGAAGCGCTTATTTACGGTCTTAAGCTTGACCATACTTCCTTCAATCAACCGGGGTCAACTGGGCGTAGAAGTACAGGAACACTTCTCTTCCATGGGAGTCCTTCTAAGAGCCGATTCTTCTCATATGGCCAACTGCGCTTCCGCTTCGCTCTTTTCAGTCTAAGCTTCATGACCTTACTCCCTCCCGGCGGAAGTTTTGTTTCCACATGATTCGCAACTCCATCACCACTGGGTGCATCACTAGCCATGCAATTCTTCGGAGTTGCCTCCATGTCGAGCTCTTCCTTTACCACTAGAGATGTTATATCGATCCTGCACACATGGATAACAAAAGGAGGGTTGTTATATGAGTTAGTCAATTTAAAATTTACCATACCTTCCTCTACATTCAGAGATAGTATGCCATTCCTTACGTCTATTACCGCTCCAGCGGTGGCCAAGAATGGCCTTCCTAAAATGATGGGGAATTCAGAATTCCCTTTCATATCCAATACCAGGAAATCGGTAGGGATGAAAATTTTCCCTACCTTTACAAGAACATTCTCTAGTATGCCTAGAGGAGTTCTAGTTGAGCCATCCATAAACTGTAAGGAGAATTTGAATGGACTCAGCTCTTTGGTTCCTAACCCTTCCAAGAGGCTCGCACTAGCCCCTAAGTCACATAAGGCTCGGTCTATTTGCACTTCTTCAATCGAGCAAGCGACAGAGAAACTACCTGGGTCTTTTCAATTTAGGAGGCATTTTAGCTTCTATGTCTACTTGCTTTATCTTGACCAACCTTTGTGGGAAAGGTATCGGGGGTTTGTACGGTGGTGGAGGGACATACTTTAGTTCTGGCTCTTCATCTTCGCTCATGTCCTCCTCTGGTTCCACGTCTTTTTCAACCACCCCAAGCTTATCATCCCTCAAGTGCATGGCATTACAATGTTCAATGGGATTTGCTTTGGGTTGCCCCGGGAACGTACCTTTAGGTCTAGAGTATGTGCTGACTTGTTGGGCAATCTGAGTTTCTAGCATCTTGTTATGGATGACTAAGTTATCTACCTTAGATGATAGCTCTTTTATTGCCTCGATTACTGCCCTACCTTGTTGTCTAAACTCCTCATTTTGTTTTGTTTGAGTTTCAACAAAACTTTCCAGTAAAGACTCGAGTTTAGACTTCCGTACCTGAGGATACTCCACTGCGGGTTTCCTATTACCTTGGCCTTCTTGGAACTCGTGGTTCAGGGTGTTGCTGTAGTTCCCGTAAGAGAGGTAAGGGTTGTTCTTCCTTCCTTGGTTGTAAGCATTTGGGGGAGCATAATTGGGCAACTTCGGGTTCATGTCGTAGAAGTTGTGACAAGAGTTCACTTGTTCCCCCGAAGCGTCGGATCCATGAGCAATACCACGCGGGCACTCCATTGCGTCATGTCCCTGCATTCCACAAATCTCACAAACAATGTTAGTAGCACCTATTGCACTCACGTTAGCCCTTTCAAGATGATCAAAACGTTTATTCAGTGAGTCTATTTTAGACATTATAAGATCAGTGCTATTTATTTCAAACTTACCCCCCGAAATCTTTTTCGGGTTATTACCTCTTTCTGAACCCCATTGGTGGTAGTTGGTGGCCATGTTTTCAATGATGTTGAATGCCTCAGTCAGAGGCCTATTCATAAAGGCTCCACCAGCTGCAGAGTCAAGTGACACCTTCGAAGAGTAATCCAATCCATTATAGAAGGTGTGCACTATCAACCACCTCTCGAGTCCATGATGTGGGCAAGACTCTAGAAATCCCTTGTAGCGATCCCAAGCTTCTGATAATCATTCTCCGTCCTTTTGGAAGAAGCCGGTGATCTGGGTTTGTATGTAGGCTGTCTTGGATGGAGGGAAGAATTTTTCCAAGAACGCCTGCTCCAGTTTGTCCCAAGTCAAAAAGGTGTTAGCGGGTATTTTCTTTAGCCAAGCTTTCGCCTTTCCAGTAAGAGATGAGGGGAACAACCTCAAGTGAATAGCATCAACCGGGGCGCCATGAATTCTAACTGCATCGGTGAACTCCAAGAATGTCTCTATGTGGTCAGTCGGGTCCTCCGAGGGCAATCCTCCGAATTGATGTTGCCTAATCATGTTGATTAGCATAGGGGGTATAGTGTAGTTCTCCGCCTCAATCTCTGGCCTAGCAATCCTAGTTCGCAAACCCCTAGCATTTGGGGCTGCGTAGTCCTTCAGCGGTTTCGTATCTGGTTGATTTGCCATGAGTGGAATGGGACTCAACCTCTCTATCTCTCTTTGTAGTCTCCTACGTCTATGAAAGGTCATTTCGACTTCGGGATCGATCTCACTAAGGTTTCCAAGACTTGGGGATCTTTGCATAAAAACACAGAGAGATAGATACTCAAGAAGGAAAATTGTTTTATAACAAATAATAAAATCAAATAAAAAGAAAAGGTCCAGAAAAATCAATTTAAAAATTAAATTGAGATTCGAGAAAGTACAGTCCCCGGCAACGGCGCCAAAAACTTGATGTCGTGCGTGCGCGATGCACATCGTGCGATCCGGCAAGTGTACCGGATTGTCGCCAAGTAATAAAAAGATATCGATCCCACAGAGACCGTGATCTCAAATCGCAACTAATTACTTAATCGATAAAACTGGACTATAAAAAGATTTGGATTTTTGAAATAAGAGATAAAATGCAATCAACTAAAACAAAAAGTAAACAATTTATGGTTTTTCAGATTTAAATGGATTCCTAGGGATCTGGATTACCAACAAGATCGTTTATGTTACTAAATTGATTATCCCCTGTTAATTATCGAAAATTCCTTGAAGGCAAATTTATCCTCAAATAGTTTAAGCTCCCTCTCGGGATACAAAAACCGTGCCCAATTAAACCAACCCCTACTCTCGTGGCAGTCGAATTTAGATTGAACCCTTAACGTTTTGTGACAATTCGTTAATCCTCGAAGGATGGCTTCTAACTCTCGTGATTTCAGTCCTAAGTCTGACTCTATAGATCTGATACCTAAGTTCACCTCTAGTTTCCTCCTTAGAATATCCACGACACATAAATAAGCGCGCACCAGATTTACGAGTAATTAAAACACTAGAAATTAGATCTAAAGCAAAATCGCAATTAACAGAGATATAACATCAATTTATTGCCATAAACAAACCTTGGGCATAGCCCCAATCCCTAGAAACTAAACTACTACTCAAGCCTTGTCATGGTGATGGCAAGCTTGGTTGACAACAACATGAAAATAAAAATCAGAAAAGAGAGGAGGAAGAAGAAGAGAGATCCTAAATAATAGCCTAAGTGTAGCAGCCAAAAGTCCTCCGGAGCCTCTGACTTGATGCCATATTTATAGATTTGGGAAGTTTGAATCCCAATCTAACTCAAATTAGATCCAAATCAGTTGCTTCTGATCCAAGTAACACGCGTCACGGCCGTGATGGTTGTCACGGCCAGGTCGTGATGGATTCTGCCTTGTGCGCTTCTTCAGTTTTTGGTCTGTCACGGCCGTGATGCTCATCACTGCTAGGCCGTGATCAGTTCTGACTTTTGAGTGTTTAATCCAGCTGACAGGTCACGGCCGTGATGGACATCACGGCTAGGCCGTGACCAATTCTGACTTTTGCCTTCTTTCTTTTTCAGTTTTGCTCGATCATGGCCGTGATGGTCATCACGGCTAGGCCGTGATGGGCTCTGTTTGTCTTATTTCCTTCACTTTTAAAGCTCCATCTTCATCCAAGCTCCATCATGGTCAATCCTGAGCATTTTACCTTTAATTCCTGCAAAATAACACCACAAAATCACCTTACACGTTCCAAGATAAAAACTAACAAAAATCAAATTAAAAATGCCTAAACTACATGAAAATGCATGAAAAATTATAAACAGATATGAGGTGTAATCACGCTCATCACTACTCATGTTACCATAAGGATTCATTCCATCCGTAGAAAGTCCAAGCCTTAGGTTTCTTGGCTCATCGACGAAATCCGGAAACATAGTATCAATACTCTTCCATTGCATAGAATCAGCAGGATGACGAACCTTTCCATCACGTTTCCTCTCATCATTATGCCATCTAAGATTATTCGTATCTTTCGCATTGGCAAACAATCGCTTGAACCTTGGAATTATTGGAAGATACCACAACACCTTCCCAGGAGGATCCTTTTTTCTCACATCATCAAGATCATCATCATCATCACCACCCTTCACTTTGTATCGTGATAACCCACATTTGGGGCAATCGTGATTGTCTTCATGAACACCGGTGTACAATATGCAATCATTGGGGCATGCGTGTATCTTCTTATACTCCATACCCATCGGACACAATACCTTCTTGGCCTCATAGTTACGGTCAGGCAATGTGTTGTCCTCCGGAATCAAGTCTTTCAACACTTCAAGCAATTCTGTGAAGCTTTTATCGGTCCAACCATTTCTCGCCTTCACACAAACCAATTTTAGCACCGCCGACAACCGTGTATGAGTAGTACACCCTGGATATAAAGGCTTATCCGCATCACCGCACAACCTATCATACACATGAGCTCGATGAAAAGATTCTTGTCCAATATCACGGATCATGTCCTCTACTCGATCATCCTCCATATCTACGTCAACGTCCTCACTTTAGGAGACACTTGCCGTACTACTCAACAACACATCACCATGCCATATCCATCTTGTATAACTCAAGTAAATCCACTCACAAATCAAATGAGTATGTATATCCTTCACCATACATTTCCTCGTATTCAAACACTTGACACAAGGACAACAGAACATTCCATTACTATTAGGAACATTCCTTTGAGCAAATTCTATAAATTCTCCCACCCCCTTCAAATACTCGACACTAGTGCGCTTCCAAACCATCCAACTATAATCCATAACTAGATAGGTTCTATAGATATACAAAACATATATCCAATATAAGGACAATGCAGGAGATTGAAAACTAGTTCTTGAAATCCTAATTGAAAACTAGTTTTTGAAATCCCGTCAACCATGTATATCTTATTTGACTAACTGCCTAAAACAAAATTTCCATGGTAATCTCACATCATTCTTCTCATCAAGCAGGCAACAACACATATTAGGACTATTGCTATATCTAGTACTATAACCACTCAGCCATATGAATCGATCAAGAGAGCATGATATATACAAGCAAGGCGTTTAAAAATTATTTCAAATTTACACCATTTTCAGGTTGAGCAATGAGCAATATATTATTGATGTCACATGCTACAAGCAACTCTAAATTTCTTCCCATTTTGAAATAGGTCATGATAGCAGAAGAAAAACAAGAGAAAACACAGAACCCACGACCAGAAATAGAGACATTCCAAACAACTCAAACTCACAGTTTCAAGTTTCAACTACAGAGACTACAGTTTCAACATACACTCAAAACCAAAAATAAAAAAATGTGACCTAAAGACTCACCAGAAATAGGTGCTTGCGTGGTGGTGGGGAGGGGAGCTCGAGTGGTTGCCAACGTTCGATGTGGTTTTACTGAGAGTAGAGGGAAAGACAGAGTTAGGGTTAAGAGTGTACCTCACGGTGGTGGCGAAGAAGCCCTCGCGGTGGTTGCGGTGGACAGGAGCTCGCGATTAGGGCAGAGTGAGAGTGAGCGTGATGAAAAGAGAAGAACATAGACGTACAAAGCAAAGTGAAGAAAGCGAGCGGGTATAAACGTTATAATCAAAAACCATCTTTAAAAAAACATTTTACGTTAGTTGTTTGTAACAACTGACGTTAAAAGTCATTTATTTAACGTCAGTTGTTTAAGAAAACTGACATTAAATAAATGACTTTTAAGGTCAGTTGTATAAACAACTGACATTAAAAATAAATACTTTTAACGTCAGTTGTTGAATACAACTGATGTTAAAAGTGTATAAGTTTCTGCAAAAACATTCATTCCTATGACTACTGTGCTACTTACCCATGCACCTTGTAACTCAATCCGCTTAATGAGCATTAAGTTTATAGATCAGTTTTCAAGAATATCAGGTAGTCTCTCTTCTCTATATAAAGTATCATTCTTCTGTATCAGTCTGTAATACAACCTCTTCTTTTCCTCTATATTTCGTGTGTTTTCTATTCCTTCACACTATGGCTCTATCATATTTGAGACTTTTGCTATTTCTTCCTATACCTAGACTTAAAGGTCTCTATCTTAATGGTAAAAAAACTTCTGAGGTTGAGTAAATCACGTAACATGGATGGTAAGGTTGGGTGAATCACGTAATGTGATTCCCTCACTTTATTTCATCCCCTTCACTCTGCTTTGGCAGCAAGTGACTGTGGATTCAGATGGAGCATCAAGGAATTCAAGTGAGGGAGGAGATGCATCCATTTGAGTTTCTGAGGACACAGGACTGAGAAGAAAATGACGTTGAAGCATAAACTTTTTTATATTTTAGGGCTATGTTGCAGAAATTTTTTATCTTTTAATCATGTAATTGTAACTTATGAATCGCTTCAATGAGATACAATTTGATTATACATATAACTTGTTTTATGTTAAGTGTTTATTTATTTTAATTTGAACAAGAATTTGTTTACTAATTCAAGCTAATTAATTAAGATTAAAAATAAACTTGTTTAAAAAAAGTTTAGAAATAAACTGCACTATATGGAGTGATCTGCGTAAAGAGTGACAACAGGGAGATGACAACGAATGAAAGATAGGAATGAGTTTCAGATAGGGATATAGGATTATATACGTCAGTTATTTATTTAACTGAGGTAAAAATAACACTTTTAACGTCAGTCGTATAAACAACTGACGTTAAAAGTGTTAATAATTCTTGCAAATCACTTTTAACGTCAGTTCATTAAGCAACTAACGCAAATAGTGATGTAATATTTACAAAACTTCCACCGCCTCATTTTTAACGTCAAACATATGGTCAACTGACGTAAAACGTTCCTGTATATTACATTATTTCCACTAGTAAAAATATTGTATTTAACCTTTTGTATGTAAATGTATGGTTTGTTGAGTTTTGCTAAGTGCAATGGGATGGATAAACTGTTTAATGTCTTAGTTTTGCTGAGTGCATGTAGGAAATATAGAAAATCAATGTAAATAATTAAAAAAAAAGGGTTGGGGGGGGGGGACTAGGTAGCGTTTTCTTGAAAAAACGCTGCCTAAAGTTAAAACTAGATAGTGCTTCCTTGAGAAAGCGCTGTCTATTGCAAACTTTAGACAGCGCTTCCTCGAGAAAGCGCTGTCTAAAGTATGTAATAGATTCCTTATTACGAACTTTAGACAGCGCTTTCTCAAGGAAGCGCTACCTATTCCTACTTTCAGTAGCGCTTTTTTAAGCGCTATTGAATCTCTCCCACCTTCAGTAGCAGGTGAATAGATAGCGCTTGGAAGCGCTACTAAAGGCTAAAAAAAAGCACTATTAAAGCCCTTTTCTGTAGTAGTGAAGAACTTTAATGAAGAACTTAAGTAGAAAAGATGAATAAAAACTAAAGCTGTAAGAGCTTGAACTTTTAGAAGAAAGAAGATGAAGGTTTAATGGAGGTTGAAGGAGGAAGATGATGAAGTGAAAATGAAAGGGGTATATATAGAGAGGGGAGAGAGTGGCACGAAATTGAGGAGAGATGAATGAGCTTGGAGAGCAAGTTTTGACCTTGTGCCTTGTTTGGTTGAAGAGGAAAGAGAAAATTAGGTTTTTAGAATATAATATGATATATTTCAAAAGTGTCATCATGACCACTTTTTAGGAGGTAGCTTAGGTCATACCTCTAGTGAGTCACCTCACTCCCTCATCTCACCTCAAGCCTTTTATGTCTCCTATTATGCTTCATTTCGTACCCGGTAGCATTTCCGATCGTAATTCTTCCGACGTTTTCGCCCGAATAAAATATTATATTTTATTTCTGAACTCAAACTTTCGAAAATTTCCAATATCCTACAAAACATCATAAAAACACTAACCGTTTCGTTCACAGGTCAAAATTAGGTTTTATGCTCAGTAAACTTGTAACGACAGTGAAAACACAGACCGGCTTCCGTCTGAATTTTCAAATTTTTACCGTAACTTCATATGATATAACAACACAAGAAAATGATTTTAGTTTAATTAAAATCATCCTCTGAGTTTAATCTAAAATAAACACATTTAAATATGTATTTACTGCTATAGAAAGCATAGGAAAAACAGGATGTTACAATACTACCCCTCTAAAAAGAATTTCATCCTCGAAATTACGTAACTGGAAACTAAACAGGATCTCTCACTATCCAGATCATACTATCAGAAGAAAGTATCTAAAAGAATTTCATCGATCCAAAAGAATGCAGAAACACCCAATGTATGAAGATCCTTTAGTAGGTTCAGGGAGATAAAAATGTATGATCAGTATACGTTTACAATCATGAATCTAAAAAGTTTCTCTTTTTACTAGAATTTTCTGGTCAACAATTTAAAAGAGCAACAGTTCGATAAGAATTCAAATTGAATTACTTCCACCAAAAGTAAAAGTGATTAGATTAAGTTTCATCAAGAAACTTCTTTTATAAACATACCCATCCCGTGCAACAACAAGGCAATTCACAACTCTAGGAAAAGAAGGATTGGATCCAAAGTCTAAACTGACCACAACAATAAAAAAGAGAAGGGAACTGGAATAAATTTCTTAAAGAAACTTTTATTCCCAAAAGTCATAAGAAACACACATTCACTGGAACGACTAGTAACATAGGAGACCCTAGAGAGTCAAATACTTAAGGGCGTCAAAACACGATTATACTTAGAATCCTATTACAACTTAGAATTATAGACCACTGTCATAAGACCTTCAAATTGCACACTACTTCTGTCGTAAAAGATCATCAGATTGTGAAGCTCCAGTGCCAGTCATGGTATAAACTCTTCCCTTTGTTGTAGGTCTATCAGTCCCTAAGGTGTTGATAGCCCTTTCAAACCTTGGTGCATTACAATCCCTTGACAAGTGTCCTATTTGTCCATAGTTGTAACATTTCCTTCCCTTGCATGGGCAAACATCAGCCATGTGATCTGGGTTTCCACACTTGTAACATCTTCTAAATTGGCCTCGGTTTTGGTTCTGTTGGCCTCCACTTCCCGATTCAGAATTATCAAAACGATGGTGTTGTTGATTCTGGTCATTCCCTTGTGGTCGGAAATAAGGTTCCCTCCAATGCTGCTTCCCTTTTTTATTCTGATTTTGATATTGTTCTTTGGAACGAGTGGGTCCTCCAATAGTTTCTTCGTTGCCTTTTCCCTTCCTCATTAGTCCACTTTTCTACACTTCTCTACTAAGGCTTGGAAATTCCGGATCTCCAATGGTAGTACCGATTCCTTGATTTCGAAATGCAGTCCTTTCGCAAAACGCTCGCACTTCCAATCTTCACTTGGGTTGTTTTAGAAAAAGCGAAAGTACTTGGAAAGAGATTTAAACCTTGCCGCGTACTCTCAACAGTTAATTCTTTCTGCTGAAATTGTAGAAATTCTTGCTCCTTCTCAGCTATTGCACTTTGATGAAAATACTTATCTAAGAACCTGGTTCGGAATACTCCCCAAGTGACCTCCTGATTATCTGCTTCCAGCAGCTGTTCGGTGCCCTTCCACCAATACTCAGCATCACCGACCAACAGAAAAGTGGCATGGGATACCTTCACTCCCTCAGAACTGTGAATCAGCTTAAAAAATTTCTCTAACTCCTGAATCCATAAATCAGTTTTCACAGGATCCACGTCTCCATGAAATTGGGATGGATTTTGGCATCTAAAAGCAGTTAAATTTTTGCCTTCAATAGCCTGCTCAGCTCGAGCTTGTTCCTGTTGGTTCTGGGCGGTCATCATAGCAGTTTGATGTGCAATAGCCACTGCCACGTTTTCCATAGCCTGAGCAGCATAGTCCACTCAATCGTCATAATTCTCATTCAGGTTGGCACGACCGCCAATAGGACCACCTCTGCAACCACGTCCACGGCCGCGTCCACGTCCTCGTCCACGTCCACCTTCTGGTGCTGGTTCCATAACTGAACTGGTGAACAAATCAGTCAGGCCACAACCAGAAAATGAAACGTGTAATGGGGTATCAACACACATTACTTCTAAGAAGTAATCCAAATAAAACTTAATTCAGAGAAAACACAACGTCAACACAACAGACCTATTTCCCAAAGATCCCGAAAGACTCGACCAGCTCTGATACCACCTGTAACACCCCCACCCCCCCACCCCCCACCTCTAAGGGTATTACTAAGTAACACATGCGGAAGTAAATTAAAAAATAATTTGCTGGTTGCTTTCGGAAAATTGTTTTCGTTTAAATCTGAAAACTGGGGTATAAAATTTTTCTTGAAGGATAACTCTGAAATCCATCATACATTCATTTAAAAGGTAAAGTCACGTTTGTAACATGGTTACCATGACATACAACATTTCTCTAAGTTCCAACTTTCGAAATAAAAAGTTCAAACTATAGACGGATGTATATAACACTACATTTACCGACCTCTTTAGATATACAACCCAACTTAGACTCCTAAGTTGGTCATTCTATCAAATATTCATTGGAGAGACCCCCAATCAGAATACTTTCCCAACCTCTAACACTAGGTCTTCAAGTGACTTAGAAAGACACCTCTACAACATCGGTACTAGAGTACCAAGGTACTACAGAAAAACCCGAAGAGACCTGATATAACTGTAAGAGTGAGATACCGGCAAATGGATATATCATACAACAACCATACACATGATACATACAACACCTTGGCATATTAACATTTTAAACATTACTCATAGGTAAACGACAAGTATTATTTCAGTGGGTCTCATACCCAAATCAATCAATTTTATAAAGATAATGCATGACACTTCAATCATCAGGCTCTAAACTTAATCTCATGAGATACCATCGTCGTTTTATCATTAAGAAAGAAAGAGTTGATCAGGATCATACGCCACGTTTGACAAGTTGTCTCTGTCACCTCATGTACCCAGATCAACACCATCACAAATCCCTTATAACGGCCATTCGGATGTATACATCAACAAATACCACATCTTAAGCGGGTATTCGGTAACTCAAGCACGTTTGCCAAGAGGAAATGCATATGAATAAAAGACTTTTCATTATCGAGACTTTTCTTTGTGTTCACTCTTTTCGTTATCGAAGCCCAAGGCTAACGACTATTTACAATTTTCATTACTTGAAAATCAATAACACGGGACACGCAGTCCGAGTGCTCAATCACAACACCTTAGACCGATGCTGCAGTCCAAGGTTGTGGTCGTAGAAACAATTATAATTTTATCCATGTTTTATTTCAACATGATAAGGACTCCTAGCCCATAATATCACGATTAGGACCCTTGGTCCATAATTCTTGACACGAATCCCAGATCACGTGCATAAACTGAATGCTGGAGGCGACGTCTCGCAAACTAGTATTCTCTTTCACATGTGCTTACTTTTCTCTCAATGAAAATCAAAAACCAGAACAAAACCTTGGTCACTTATCCAAGTAATCGGAACGTTTCTAAATCATTTAGGAGAAAATCTTTTCCTTTACAAAGTCTTTTATAAAACATTTGGAAATTTGTTTGCTTTTGAAATCATTGATGGAATAAAATCAAATATTTTCAAAGGTGTTTTTCCTTCATGAAACACATAGTTCGAAAAAGTTTTTTTCTCGTACAAACTTTGGATCATAAAAAGGTATTTTCTATTGACTTAAAAACACTTCAACGTTTCTTTTCAAAACAAGAATCTAATTCTCTTGAAGTAAGCGTTTTAAACAAGGAACTTTTATAAATGAAACCAATACTTTCAAAGTTCTATTCAAGGCTTATGAAGGCTTTTAATCCTTATTATCATTGTGCACAGACTCAAGTTCGACTTCTCAAACTTCAATCAACAATAATATTTTCTCAACAATAATATCACAGTTAACGACAGTTCATCACATATATACAACTCACAATACTTTAAGGCAAGTAATAATCAACTTCAAGTAACAATCACAATAGTTCAAGTAAACAAGCCATTCAAGTATTTGCTCCACATCATAATAATATTCAAATCACTCAAGTAAACACATACACACATGCATATTGTCATTGAATATCCCTAGGCAATCCGCTCTTACCTTCTGCGAAGGTAAGGAGATTAGATGCTCGAAGAGGTATGTCACGAACGTCCTCGTTTCCTCCGCGATGGAAGTCTAAGGTTATGAACACAAAATCACAAGTTAAAATCAAACAAGAATACTAAACCCAAGGTATAGGTTCGGTCAAGACTAGCTCTTAGGGTTAGAGATTCCCAAAAATTATACAACTCATGCATTTATGATCCTTAAGTGTTAGGAGTTCATAAACAATGATCACTTAACAAAGTTGAATTAAAATCCCACTAAGTTATAAACATAGGGCATTCAGCCAAGGCTGGTAAAATAGGCTAGCAATCTCTAAACTTCCAATCTCTTAGACTTAGCATCCAAATGTATTAAAGAGCTCAAGTCCAGGATCATTTTGGAAAACATTGGAAACTTAAACATTTCAATCTCTTAGACTTAGCATCCAAATATCTTATGGAGCTCAAGTCCGTGATCATCTTGGAAAAATGAAAGTAATACATACTAGCTTTAATAACATAGAATAAACAAGTTAGAAATCCTTAAACTTTCCAATCTCTTAAACTTAGCATCCAAATATCTTATAGAGCTCAAGTCCATGATCATTTTGGAAAAATAAAAACTCAAACATCCTAGCACCTAAACTCTAAGTTTCGGCCATCATAGGATGATGAGGAAAATATTCTTTGTTTAACAATAACTCTTAGGTTTAAAATCACAAGGTATTAAGAGTTCTAAATCCATGATCAATACTTGGAAAGTTGAAACATAGTATCCTAGGCCTACTTATTCATATTTTTTGGCCATCATAGGAACAAGTTATCAAAATTTCCAAGATTTATAGATTCAAGATCAATGGATAGTTAGAAACTCAAACACATGATCATATTCCAAAAGTTGAAACAAAAACTTCCTAGGTCACAAATGCGAGCATTCGGTCTTCATTGGAAGAGATAGATAGAGATTTTTGTTTTACACAACCTCTTAGTATGTGAAAATATAAGTTAATACTAGACTATAGAAAGTGGTTTCAACTTAAAAGGAGTTTTCTACCATTTTAGAGAGATTTTAGAAGTTTAAAGCATATAAAGAACACATAAAGTAAACTAAGAAATAAAAGATGAAACTTGCAAAAAGATTCATATGAGAGCATTACCCTTTGTATAAGGAAGAAATTAACTAGAAAAGATGAATAAAAACTAAAGCTTTAAGAGCTTGAACTTTTAGAAGAAAGAAGAAGATAAAGGTTTAATGGAGGTTGAAGGAGGAAGATGGTGAGGTGAAAATGAAAGGGGTATATATAGAGAGGGGAGAGAGTGGCACGAAATTGAGGAGAGAGGAATGAGCTTGGAGAGCAAGTTTTGACCTTGTGCCTTGTTTGGTTGAAGAGGAAAGAGAAAAATGGTTTTTTAAAATATAATATGATATATTTCAAAAGTGCCATCATACCACTTTTTAGGAGGTAACTTAGGCCATACCTCCAGTGAGTCACCTCACTCCCTCATCTCACCTCAAGCCTTTTATGTCTCCTATTCTGCTCCATTTCCTACCCGGTAGCATTTTCGATCGTAATTATTCCGACATTTTCGCCCGAATAAAATATTATATTTTATTTCCGAACTCAAATTTTCAAAAATTTCCAATATCCTATAAAACATCATAAAAACACTAACCGTTTCGTTCACGGGTCAAAATTAGGTTTTCTGCTCAGTAAACTTGTACCGGCAGTGAAAACGCAGACCGGCTTCAGTCTGAATTTTCATCCGAAATTTTTACCGTAACTTCATATGATATAGAAACACAAGAAAATGATTTTAGTTCAATTAAAATCATCCTGAGTTTAATCTAAAATAAACACATTTAAATATGTATTTACTGCTATAGAAAGCATAGGGAAAACAGGGTGTTACAATTAACACTCCCCAAACTATTAGAAACAACAAATAAATAACTTGTGAATAAAGTAGAGAGTTTAGGGAAGATAGTACTCAGGGATTTTTACTGGTTTACCCACAAACTTTGGGCTACATCCAGTCCTTGGCTTCACCAAATTTTATCACTATAATTGATCAAGGTTACAGACGTGTATTATTTACACACCTAGCCTCTCCAGGCTGAACCACATGTATTGTCTGCACACCTAGCCTCTTCAGGCTCAACAAGTATTCTTTCAACAAGCCTCTTTAGGCTCAAGGAGTATGAAAGTTGTTTGAAGCACAACTTCAATATTGCAGCAGCAATTCAACCAAATAGCACTTCAGAGAGTGAATACAGATTTATGATTTGGTGAGTTACAGATTGAATTCTTCTCTAAATGATTTGTAACTTGGAGAGAAGATGATGAGAGTGTGAGAGCTTTCAACTTTTGTGTATTCTTAGTAAGAATGATTTTTCTCTTGAAAGAGTATATGTGTATGTCTTTGTAAGATTGCATCTCTGATCTGATGTATGTTCTATATATGTCTCATCTTCTCTCTTTTCTTCAGTCTTCGAAATCTTCAATTTATACTTGTCCATAATAGATCGGTTTGGGCATAGTCAGGGATATTCTTCTTTATCTTCTAGACAAACAATAGTCATTCTGACTTGGCAATTAATGTTTGAGAACGTTGGAGGTCCTTTGTTGACCACAGAGCATAGTAGATATGTTTTTCTTACTCGGGCAGTGTTTCTTTTCTTATTTGTACAACACTTAGCAAAAAAAAACTCAGAGAAAGGTGCTTTTCACTTTATTGCATAAACGGATATTTGCAACGGTGCCTTTGTCTTTTCTTCCTTTTTGTACTCGATAGAAGACAAGGAATAAACTATTATACTCATTTGAATATTTTAATTTTTTTCTTCGATGAAACACATGCATCCAGATTCCAAGTATTTTCTTCATATAATATTTTCTCTTTCTGAATGTTGCTTTAACACAAGATAAAATATATCTTCATACTTAAATACTTGAAGTCTTAAAAGCAAGAGATATGAACTCAAACACATTTAGGATGCTTTGACGATTCTTACATGAGCTAAGTGTCTTCTTGATTCTGTTAGAGCTTCAGACACATCTTTAAATATTCAGATGCTTCTTTGTATGTAAGAGTCTTATTGAAGATTCAGTCTGTAACTTGATCTATCTTCTTTTAGATTTCTTCAGAAGATTGTACTTTCACATTTTGTAGTTTTGCTTAAGGAGTGTTTGATCAGTGTATAGCTTTTGGAGATTTTCCTTGTTCTTTCAACTGAGAGAAGAGGTGAAGATCTTTGAGTAGGTCACTCTTCATTCTTTAACAGAGTCTTCACATGAGTAGCTTGATTGATTAGTTGATGCTTTACTCCTTCATCTTTCATTCTTCAAGATGTTTTATAATGAGTATCAATTTGCCTTCATGCTCTTAGCTTCTTCCTTTATCTTCAAGGAGTATGAGATATGATGGTTGCTTTAATGCTTCAGTGCTTAAGTCTTTCATCAGATGCATTATTCTTGCACAGTGCTTTTATCTTCAAAATGTCAGACGCCCGAACTATGCTTTGATCTTCTCATTGGATTGTCATGTTAAGATTATTGTCTTTCTCAGCACATCTCGAGTAGATAATTAGCAATGTTCAGACAGTTCAATTAAAATCATTTACTCAATGTTTGGGTTCATGAGAACACACACGGGCTAACTGGAGTGTGAGTCAAACGTATGACAGAGTCAGACGCTTTGTGACATAACATGTTTTTTTTGTTGGTAAACTCGGGTATCCTCCGGCCGAGAGCCAGAGAATAATACCTCGAGGTACTGAGATCCATTTTAGGGGTTGACCTCTCCCAACAGATGCTCTTCCATACGCATGAGAGAGAAATCGAACCCCTGACCACATGCTTAAGTGGCCCAGTTATCTACCAACTGTGCCACACCATGTTGGTTGTGACTTAACATGTTTTATTGTAATTAAGTAAATAACGGGCGGGTTCGAGTCAGGGCGGGTTCGAGTATCAGTATCCCCATCCTCGACTCCGTCCCCAATGAAAGCGAGTTTTCCTCGTCAAAGTCAGGGAGGATTCGGGTGAGTACGTACCTGCAGGTTCGGGTCTCCTTGCCATGCCTAATTTTATCACCCTATCAATTAATTCACCCACCTCCTTCCCCCGTTTTTTAATTTGTTTCCCAAAATATCCCCACCCCATTTCTTCTTCTTCTTCTTCTTCTTCTTCTTCTTCTTCTTCTTCTTCTTCTTCTTCTTCTTCTTCTTCTTCTTCTTCTGGGTGTATTATAGTCTCCCTCCTCCTTTGAACATTACCCTACAAACCGTCCCTGGGTAGCAACTTTGTCTTCTTCCTCCTTCCTTCTCCTCCCTTCTCCATACTTTCGTCCGCTCAAAAGTAATAAATAACAAAAAAAAAAGTTATAATAATTCAAAAATGATTCAAATGTCTTTTAAATCTACTCATGAAACACTACAAATCAAAAGATTTAAATAAATAAAAACATTCAAAAAAGAATTATAGATGCAACTAGGTTTAGAAAGTTAAGAATCTTTAGATTAATTTTGGTTTTAAAATTTGTATTATAGTTAAAATTATATATATTTGTAATATAAATAAATAATTATATATACATATGTGCGGATATGGGGCGGGGTGGATATCATAGTACTAGTACCCGCACCCATACCCATTCAAATTTACGGGTAATTACCCGTACCCGGACCCTTACCCATTGTACGGGTAATTATCCTATCCATTATGGGTAATTTTTACGGGTAACCAATGGGTAGGGTACAAATTGTCATCCCTACATCTCCCACACCCTTTCCCTTCCCCTTCCTCTTCTTTTTTTCTTCTTGCTAACCACCACACCCTACCCGGGCGGCATAGAGAAGCAGAGGTGAGCGACGACCATGTAACTTCCTTCCCTTTTTTTGGTGATTTTTCTTTTCCTTTCTTTTTTTGGTTATGGGTAGCTATAGTTTCCGTAAGTAAAAAAATAATAAAAATTTATCATTATAGTTTTCGTAAGCTAACTGACCTCCCGTCGCCGTGCTCACCGCCTTGTTGTCTTGTCGCCTTGTCGTTCGCCTATGCCATAGATAAGGGTGGTTGGGTGGGTATGTGTGTGGATTAGGAGGAGATGATAAGGGTGAAGAATGGAGAAGAAAGAAGAAGGGGAGGGGTGGTGGTGAAAAATCAGAGGGGAGGGGAGGGTATTTAGGTGAAAATGAAAAAAAAAAAAGGCTCAATTACACTTTTGGTCCCTCTATTTTAGTGCTTGGGCGATTTTGGTACCCCTTTTTTTTCTCAATTTTAGTCCTGACATTTTTAAAATGTGTACTTTTGGTCCATTTGTATGTTAACATCCAATAATTAATGGTGAATCTAACATGGTTTATGATATTCTAATCTGACTTATACTTTCTAACAAGTTATGTCATAAGTGAATGCTGAGTTGAAATATTAATTATTGGATGTTAACAAATTGATTAAATTGTACAATTTTAAAGTGCGGGGACTAAAACGGAAAAGGTTAAATGAAGGGAAGTGGGGGATCCAATATGGGGAGGTGGAAGCCCAACACCTTTACAAAAATGTTAAATATGTCTTGCACCTTCTAAGCCTATCTTGAATCAATGGCTGAACTTTTAAGGGACTTGTTATCTGTACCCCTATAATTGGGTATTCACCCCTACACATCTTTCGGTATTTAAATATTGGGTTCAAAAACTTTGTTTCCAACATCTAATTGTCGGATACTTTCTGGCATTTAAATGCCGGATTCATAAACTATGTTTCCGGCATCTAATTGTCGGAAACACTTTTTTCTAAAAATATAAAGTTTTCAACTTTTTTGAACTGAAGTTTTAAAAAAGAAAATGAAGTTTTTATACTCAGTTATAAAACTATATGAAGTTTTTAACTTTTTTTTAACTTAATCTTCCATATTGTTCTTCTTGGCCTCTTTAAATAAAAATCTTATAGTTGATCTGGATTCTCTATATTTAAAAAATCACGAATTCATGTATTAATATATTATTGGATTAATCTCGGGACTTTGTTAAATACTTTTTTATTGATTTAATGATACATTAATGCATGAATACGTATATTTTGGATGCACGAATTCTATTTTCCCTGGTTTAGGAGCCAAATAATTCGCTGCAATCCAAAGCAGGACCACTAAAAACATAGCATTATTCATATAATAACCTTTCAAACTTTGTAATGTTCGCCTCAACAAAAACTAAATACCAAAAAGTGATGATTGAAAAGGCTATGGAACAAGGACCACCAGGCACCAACCCAAAGGCAAAAAGTTTATTGAGATACTCAGAGTACGGAACCCAGGTGCCATACGTAGTTTGACTTGGGGAGTGGAAGGACATCACATTCATACATGTACAATTTTAATTAAATAATCTTGTAACATGCCTCTTTGTGATTTGCAAGTTGCATTTTTCACACGACATTAAGATATTGACAATGTTCGATAAATTTCCACCTGGCTCCCTTCTTTGCGACGCGTGTGCAAATAATAATACACCAAATATAATAAAGAAAAAGGATAGATATATAAATAAATACAGTAAAAATAATTATATAAATATAATATAATGTATTTTTTTATATATAACACCCTTGGTGTACGAATAGAAGAAACAGTTCACAGCAACATATGTCCCACTCTTTAATGCTGCACCATTTTCCATTTTATTGCAAACAAAGACTGAAATTCTAGCCACATAATCCAGTAAATCCACCATTTTACCCTTTACTTATTTTCATAAAATCCACCATAGATAGGAAGTGACAACTGAAACCTTGTACGTCCATAATAGGTTGAACATATCCACACATCAAATTATCAAAGAAGGAAAAAAAAAACCGGAATGATTAGCACTTGTCACAATCTCCATTTTTCCATCCATAAATAGAAGCTGAAGCATACTATACCAATTTACTAAACACAAACAATATTGTACCTTTTAAATCATCCAAAAGTAAAATATTATAACCCGCCAGCCTACAAAATGAAGCTCAATAATTTCATACGACTAGCTAGCTCATTGCATTGTTGCACCTTCATTTCAAGGTACATTTTCTCATCTCCTTTTGTCTTTTTTTTCTGTCTCTTGGTATATGTACACAACTATAGACTGAAAACAGCACCAAGTGGTGGCAAAGTGCCCTCATGTTCCAAAAAGTAAAGAAAAATACTTAAAAAAAAGGTAGAATATAACAAAGATAACCAAGTTTTCTCTAAACATCAAAATCTGCAAGATTGATAGAAAATTTGTGTCTGTAGGGATATTTGACAGCAGGAAAAGATCACAGGAACTGGAATGGAAGATGGTGCATATGATATGGGAGACAGGATAGGATTAGCTCTCCACAATCTGTGGACCGCTGTACATCTTTCCAACTACTTCTACGTCATCAGGTTGAAACCTCTCTTGTAGCCATTCATAGGTTTTCTTTTCCTCTTCTGGTATGGATATTCCTTCAGCTGAAATTTCAAAAATAAGGACAAGTCCATTACAAATGAGAGAGAAAAATGATAATTAGTATCTCTAAGAAACATAATATATCACCTCACATCAGAAGTATGTGGCAGATTCAAAATGTAATAATCATACAGAAATCAAAGTGGAAAGCGGCTATTAATCAGATAGTGAAAACTATGCAAACTTGTGTGTAAGTAGTCATAGTCTAACAGAAATGACAAAACCTATAAATACCATTTGAAGGTGGTACCTATGGGTCTGTTTGCTTTATTTTTAATTTTTTGTTTTTAGAAATAATTACAAAAACATCATATTGTTTTCATTATATTTCTTGTTTTAAAAAATTTATACAAGAAAACATTAGAAACAACAAAAAAGACTTATTGTTGTTTTCAAGATTTCTTGCAAAAAGAATTCTTTGAAAACATGAAAAGGAATGAAAACAAAGTGCATTTTTGCAATTATTAACAAATACGGAAAGTTGGAAACAAAACAAATAGACTCTAAAATAGTATGTAAAACTTGTCAGGTACACCAAAAGGAAGGTTTAGTCAGAGCAAAATCAGTTAAATTCAAAGATTGACCACTGTGGAGAAGTGGAAATAATGGTATTCATAAATGTCAGGCAAAGAGCATATCTCTTTCAAAGCATAAAGTTGAGTGATAGGATAATGATTTTAGTGGCAAGAAACCTGAAAAGTTGGAGTAGGGGTAATTCAGGTAGTATGTGCAATGCCTGCCATCAGGATCAGAATATGGAGGGCCAAGCACATCTAGAACTGCACATGCTGTCACTGCTGTGAAACAATGCATGTTGCCCCCATCAGCAGGATAAAGGATAGAGGGGTTGCAAGGAGCAGTGAAATCAGCATCAACCTTAACTTTTGCCAACCGCATCTCATGAGTCTGGCCTGCACAATTAGAATATGAATATTATTTTCTCTATGCTATTTTTCATAGTAGAGAAAGGAACAATGCTTCATACACATCATATAGTATAAGGTTGATGCAAGCTCTATCAGTCCATCAATATAGTATAAGGCCTCTCATATATGAAATGGAAATTTAAAGTTAAAAGAGAATTAGTATAAATGACTAACCGTTGCAGGCTCCATCAATCTTCTAGCAAAGAAAACTATTTTTTCATGCAATAGTGTCCTTATATTTTCCACATTTAAGTTAAAAGATGGACAAATACAACATAGCAGATAAGAAACATTTTTCTGATCATCTTGGAACTTAGTTACAACAAAGAAAACAAATACATGAACACTAAATACATCCATCTTCTTGATACATGATGAGTGGCCTTAGCAGTTGATCCTCAGTAGGAAAATATTTCACATTATTTGGGTGTTCTAATCATATCACTTAAGGAAGTTGTTAATAAAAATACGAGTGTCAAATGTTATCAGTTTTGATTTTATGGCTTTTTTAAATTTAGTATGTCTTGCTTCTCCCTACCGGATGGTAGCCTCGTACACTCGGCCGCCATTTCCGCCCTTTTTTATGCCTTGTTTCCCTTTCCAAATATATGTATTAAATGGAAAAACAGGATACCTTAAAGTATGAGTAAATATGTTTTTCCTCTTTTTACCTAAAGAAAAATTGTCAGTGTTGAATAAGACATAGTGAGTACAACATGGAAAGATTATAAAATAGGAAAATACTCACTTTCTGATGGTTTGACAATGGTGGAAGAGTCAGCTGGCAAGTCAACGACCCAATCATATGATTTGATGTGCATAGTTCCAAAAAGAAGCTTGCTAAAAACAGTCATTCCAGGGTGATTATGGAGAGGAATAACCCCAGAAGGTGGCAAACAAAATATTCCCATCTGCAATACATGATGGAACAAAGTTACCATCCATAAAAATAACACTCCTCTCAGGCATCATTCATGATGAAAGCAGTCCAGGTTAGGATAAATACCGAGAAATTTTCACACTCATAGATGTGCAGGTATGTGATTCTCGGCTTTCTTTGCCCAGCATTTGTCAGGAAATATGGCATGGCAGGTTTCAAGCCAACATCTTCTGGTTTTATTCCATCTGCACGAAGGGAGGCGATAGTTGAATGCTAGTGGCACAGAAAACTTAAGAAAATAAATGAAAACGGTAAATAACAAGGATTTGGATTCCCTGCCGTCACTTATACCATGATTTAAACGAAAAGCTAGCCCGGTTTTCAGGGAACTATGCAGTGACCAGGATTATAAGTGATCACAGGGAATCCGGGTCAAAATAGTTGCGTACTTTGAACGGAACAGAAAACTTCGGAAAACAAATGAAAACGGTGAATAACAAGGATTTGAATTGAATTCTCTGCCATCGCTTATAACATGGTTTAAAGAGAAAGCGAGCCCAGTTTTCAGAAAACCGTGCAGCGACTGTAGTGACTGGGATATAAGCGACAGCAGAGAATCCGGGTCCAAGTAACAAATGGTTAGATTATTCATGGTGTCAATGCACATGTAACAGTGTCTTAGTGAGTTGAATCTAACGTAAAAAAACTCACTAGATGTATCCAGGTTTGGACATATAAAACCAGCACAAAGCAACATCCTTTTAACATCCATATGCATAACAAGGCCTTCACCCTACTCACCAAGTTTTTTTCCCTCTTTGACAATCATCAACATTAAATGTATTTTACCAAAATTGTAATGCTAGATCCTTCTAACAATCAATGTGATATTCAGTAAAAAAAAAAGGTATTAACTAAAAAAGTGGATGCATTTAATATATTATTAGCATAAAAATTATTCAACAATTTTTCATTTAGTAATTAAGAAGACTGATTAGAAATTGGAGAGTGTAGAATTATTTTTACCAAAACCAATTAGCATGCTATTAAGCCCACTGTGACTGTCTCCTAGCAAATAATTCGAAATTTCAAACTTTTGCAAACCAATTATCTGGCTCATTTTCACCAATAGGGTCCTGATTTAGGACATAGTATCCCCCAAGATGGGACACATGGAGAGGAGAGTGAAGACTACACTATGCTTGCAGATGTCTCATTCGTATTAGAACAAGAACTTGACATCACATGGTAAACTAAAAACTTCAATGTAAATATATCTCATGAGGAACAACAAGCACATGATAACAAGCATTTTTTTTATTTGATATAAAAAACTATAGAATATATATAATACATGCATGCATGTAAAGACACAAAAGCATATCCCATCCAGAGGGATGATAGATAACATCAGACATTGGTGAAATTTGTGAAATTGGGGCCATACAAAACAAAATCAAACAAAAGGGAAAAAACATATTATTAAATTAAAATGACACATAAAATAAAACAAAGCATCCATCTAAATCCCTCCAAAAATACAAAGTCCTAGGAGCAAACCAAAAGATTAATAATTCCAACCAAAAAAAATAAAAAATAAAAAGAGGGGAAACAACAAAGAAATTCACACGTTGCCAGCTAGGAGTAGAATTTGAGAAATTCTTATGTTTAAGATTTAATCTAGATTTTATTATATAATATTTTAAATTTAATCCAATTGCACATGTAAAAGAATAAGACTAAATAATAAAGATTTTTTATAATACTATGAAACAAGATTAAAACCACAAAGATCTGAAAAATTTTCACATGAAAAACAACCTAATAACAACACACGACACAAATAGAAACAAAATCATAACCCGGTACCTAGAACAGATTGAAGCTTCTCAATGTCTTGAGGGGGAGGGACAATCCCAGCCCCACCAGAGGCAAAAACATCCTTGCAGGTCTCGAATAGCTTCTGAACCGGCGACGTCTTCCTCGGACGCCGCCGGTTCTTCTTCCTTGACTTGCTGTTGGTAATCGTTTCTCTTGGTAATTCACAAAAGTTTCTTCCTTTTCTATCAGCCAAGGTCCTCTCAATACCCATTCAAAACCAAACCCCCCAAAAAAACGGTTCAGCTTTGCAAAGCTATTTAATTGAATCCAAATTTCAAAAAATGGGTATCCCAGAAAACACTGAGAAATGCAATAAAAAGCAAATGGGTATCCAAAAAACAGTTCAAAATGCAAAATTTAGGGACCCCAGAAATAAAAGGGTAACAGGGAGAACAGAGGAAACAGGGGATGATAGAATAGGTGTAAATAACAAAAATGATGGGGGTACAGTTTTTATTTTTCTTTGTACTTTCTAAGAGGGTTCTGGTGGTGGTGTTGTTGAAGGGTAAAAAGGGAAGGTGATAGATGTGAAAATTGGCATGGAAAAATGTTGAGGTGAAGTAGGTGGGTATTTGTAGATGAGGATTGTGAATTGGGTATTGGTATTGATATAAAAGAGGTAGAAGCAGAGAAAACAGAGTGACAGGGTTAGCTGAGAGAGAGAAACAGTTGGTTTTTGAAAGAGAAAACCAGGGGCCATGTTTGCCATTCCAGTGGGCAGTTTCAACAGCGGATTTTTCAAACTTTGTTTATGTTATAACCTTTTTTAATATATATTATTTTCATATTTTGATATCAATATCTATATAGTATATGCACTTTATGATTTGGTGGTTTTGGGTTTTTTGTCTTTTTAATTTCTTATCAACACTCCCTCATTCTTGCCATTTTGACATTTTCACGTGCCACAAAATAAAAAATAAAAAATAAAAATAAAAATTTGAATATCTTCATGTGGTTGGTTCAATTGATAATGAGATTGGGTTCAATAAGCAAGTGGTTAGGGGTTCGATCACTGACTAAGCCCTTCAATGTCGTCGAGTACTTCGAGATATTAGTCTTCGCAGTTATGCTGGAGGTTACCATAGGATGAGAGAACAGTGTCACAATCTAAAACAAGTAAAACCTTCAAACTTTATGAGTACTTAATGAGGAAATAAATTTTACCTCTCCTCCAGGAGACTAGTGGGGATTGAACCTGAAACATGTCATATACGAAACATTGTAAAGCTCTACTACACCAACCCCTAAATTTCAATTTTTTTTTTTTGACAGATAGGTTTCATTTCTTCATATTACATATTATATTGCCGTGTTATTTTTATTAAATAATTAGATAACAATAGTTGTTTACCGTTTCTGTATTTTATTAATAAATTTAATAAATGACATTGATTTGATGATAAATTTTTTTAGGAGATAGTTATCACTATTATTGGTGGAAAAAAAAAAGTTTTCAGTGTTCTTGCTTTCCGTACATATTATATTCCCATGTTATTATTATTAAATGGTGATAATAGATGTTCCCGCTTCAATATTTTAATTAATAAATCTATTAAATGACTAATTTTAAGATTAAATATTTTTTCACGAAATATCCTCTCACTTGATATGTGAAATATTAATATCTCACGGTATTATTAGATGTCTAAGTGAAACTTTTTTTAATACTCCTATGATTCTTAATATAAGAAATAAATGAATATTTGTTTTTGTTCGAAAATATAAGAAACGTCTATCAATTTTCACATATATTAAATGTTAATTTTCAATGTTTCCCTCATTTATAATAAGATAGATATTTATGAGATATATCAACTTTTCATACAAGTGAGTTTGTTCATTAATTACAATTAGCTCATTTTAGTACATTTCCTTAGCCTGTATGTTTTAGGGTTTTGTTTCTTATATTAAGGACACGAGGGAATAATATTTTTTCATATAAATAAATTTAGGGAACAAATCAAGAACCATATACATCACAAATCCAAGCCCTCCACAATTTAATAAAAAAAATATATATTTCATTCGTTAACAAGAATTAAATTTGATATTTAATAAAATCATTCTTTAACTTTTAATCAAATTTTTCTTTCAATAAATATTAGTGTGTTTAATGTATTTAAAATTTAAAAAACTCTAATTTATAATATAAGAAAAAAGTTCATCTTTTTCTTTCTTAACTAATATCTTAAAGCATTTTACCAACAAATCAAGAACCATATACTTCACAAATCCAAGCCCTCCACAATTTAATAAAAAATTTATATATTCCATTCTTTAACAAGAAATAAATTTTTTTTTTGAACCCGGTATCCTCCGGTCATGAGCCAGAGACTAATCCCTCGAGGTACTGATATTTATTTAAGGGGTGAGACTAATCCCTCGAGGTACTGAGATTCATTAAAGTGGTTGACCTCTCCCAACAGATGTTAAGCCAGGAATCGAATCCATGACCACATGCTTAAGGGCCCCAGTTATCTACCAACTGTGCCGCACCATGTTGGTAACAAGAAATAAATTTGATATTTAATAAAATTATTCTTTAACTTTTAATCAAATTTTTCTGTCAATAAATAATAGTGTGTTTAATGTATTTAAAATTTAAAAGCTCTAATTTTTAATATAAGAAAAAAGTTCATTTTTTGATTTCTTAATTAATATCTTAAAGCATTTTGCCTTCCATTTTTTAATATTATTTAATGTGTTGGTGAAGACAATAATAAATATGGGTTAAATTTTAAAAACAATAGCTAATTCTTTTTTATTCCAAAGTACACTAGTGTAAAATATGTAATAAATGGGAAAGGTTAACGTCTGTTAACCAAAACTTAGACGTTAAAAAGGAGACGGTGGCAGAACTGTAATTATCAGGGTCATTGAAATCACCTTTAACGCCAGTTGTTTAAACAACTGACGTTAAAAGTATATCTTTTACGTCAGTTATTTACACAACAGACATAAAAGATGACTTTTAACATCTGTTGTTTTAACAGCTGACGTTAAAGGTTAATTGTTTTGAAATTGTTTTAGCAAGTATACGTTAACCCGCGCTCCTCTTCATCACTCTCACTCTGCCCTAACCCTTTCTCTATTCATCACTCTCACCGCGATCGAGCTTCTCTCTCCACCACCACCCGCGAGCTCCTCTCACCACTGCAAGGTACTGTCATCTCCTTTTTCTCTCTCTCTCTCTCTCTGAACCATTACTCTCTGCCTTTTACTCTCTGCCCTAACGCTCTCTGTCCATCTCAATCTCAGCCACCGAGACGGCATCGGACTGAACAAGGATCGCCGCAGCTTCATCGAGTAAGTCGCCGCCCTTTCTGCTGAGGTATTTTTTCACAACCCTCTGTCTTCCCGACCGTGATCAACTTCCTCTTTCTCTCCCTCTCTCTCTCCTTCACGCGAGTAGTTTGTTCTCCCTTCTGTTGAGGTTTGTTCTGTTACGTAGGTGTTTGTCCTCCCTTAATTTCTTTCTTTCTTTTGGTGTTATCACCTTAATTTCTTCCTGCTAAAATGTTGAAACAATTTGAATGTCACTGTTAAAGCAATTTGGTGTTATTAACTTAATTTCTTTCTTGTTGTTAAACTGTTATGTTTTCATGTCATTTAATTCCTTTCTTGCTAAGGTTTATCATTCCACTTGCTTAATTTGCAGATATCTTTGTTGGGTTATGCTTATTTGAATCTTTGTATATATGCTTGTTTGAATCTTTGGGTTATGCTTGTTTGAATCTTTTTTTTTAAAAACATGATAGATTTTGAAACCACCGTATTGGTTTTTTTTTTTTAAAAAAAAACATGATAGATTTTGTTAAGGATGGCCATAGGTTGGGTTGGGTTAGGTGGGTTCAAAGAGAAAAAGATAGTAATTGGCCGGGTGAGCTAAGTTTTGTGATATTGGTTAATGGCACAAACTAGGGTTAAGGGTCCATCCTATCCTCAGCTTAATTTCATGAGAATGAATTCTAAATAAAATTATATTTTAACCTAACGATTAATATCTCCATTTTGACTGAGGTTATGTGACTGAGGTAGTGGTGTGTATATATCTACAGAACCTATCTAGCTATGGATAGTAGTTGGATGGTTTGTAAACGCACAAGTGATGAGTATTTGAAGGGAATGGAAGAGTTTATAGAATTTGCTCAAAGGAATGTTCCTAATAGTAAAGGAATATTCTGTTGTCCTTGTGTCAAATGTTTGAATATGAGGAAATGTACGGTCAAGGATATACGTACTCATCTTATTTGTTTTGGGATTTGTTTGAATTATACAAGATGGATATGGCACGGTGATGTGTTGTTAAGTACTAAGCCAAGTGTCTCCCAAGTGAGGACGTTGACGTAGATATGGAGTGCTGGGAATTTGTGCATCAAACAAGCACAGCGGAATAATTCCCACCAAGAATCCTTGCGAATGGTCATGGTTCATGTTTCGAAAATTTACCTCTTGAAGCGCAGACCTTTGATTTGAGTCATTGCAAATCACGAGCACTGTACGAACTAGCAATGCCTCTACGCAGTCCACGCGAACAGATAAACACGTCTCACGTGTTCAATCAGAACGACGCCTCTAAGCACTGCTAGGTCCAAGAGGAGACGTGGCAGTATATTTCTTTTCACACGTAAATAGTGTACTAAGTACGGTCAGAGCAAAATGGCGTGACGACTCAGTACTGCTTTACTACCACTTATAGGTAGCACCCCTTGCATGGAAAAGGTTTAACCTGGCCCTTCTAGGCTCATCTGTCATGGGCATGGCCCAATAGAAATTTGGGTCTAACCTAATTTCTTTTAGCTATGATTAATCTGCTCTAAGTGTGTGACCCTATAGGTTCTCATAACGTTGGCAATAATATTAAATCATATTTAATATTATAAACAATGAGCGGTGTCTAGCAACACATCATTGCTACCCAAGTAATGAGAAAGTCAGTGATTTGACGTAACCTTTCCGTGACCAATGTTAATGTGTATTATTATCCCTTTGTCCTTATATCTATATTGAACATAAGGCATATAATGTGTCACTCTTGTATAGTTCAATATTACGTCACTTGATACTCGAGTAGACTTAACATTAAATGAGGTCAATATCTCATATCGACTCATTTTAGCACTGCCATGCATTTTACAGTCCCACTCTATCAAGGGGCCCACAGATATTACTCTTGTTATGTAGGAAGGACATATCACATCTAGATCACTCGCATCCCTCTGCATGACTTGAGGTGTACCCAATGACCGACTTTATAGTAATCCTATTACAGATAACGTTTGACGGTATTAAAGCACACAACTCCTCATGTAGGGATCATAGTGGTTTCAAGTTGAAGGATTGCATACACCATTGTCACTGTGAGAACTACTTATGACACTCACATAACGTTCCATGTAGTGTTCTCACGGCGGGTCAATCTAGTACATCATTACTGTAATGTGTACCTATGTATGTGCCCTGATATCTCATATTCATGACCCGTGAGAAGTGGTCATCAGTCCACACACATAATAGTCTCGATGTATTATTATTGTCCTTTATTAATAATAATACTTGACTATGGATATTTAAGAATAAAGTTCTCTTTTGATTAATAGTGTCTCACTATCAAGTCTTATACTTGATATTCTATTAAATAGAACTTTATATTCTAAGGACTTTATTTCGTTTAAACAAATAACATAATAAACTGAAATGCCTCATATGATAAATAATAGCAAGATACAAAATGTAAGTCCAAAGGAAAAACATTGGCCTCTAGGACTTACACCAACAATCTCCCAGTAGCACTAGAGCCAAGCAGGCATAAACCTAATACCCAATGATCTAGTGTGGCCATCATGCTTCTACTGAGTAAGTGGTTTCGTAAGCGGGTCAGCAACATTGTCAAGTGTTGGTACTCTGCATATCTTCACATCTCCTCTATCGATGATCTCTCGAATGAGATGGAAACGCCTAAGTATGTGTTTGGATCACTGGTGAGATCTATGTTCCTTAGCCTGTGCAATGACCCCATTGTTATCACAGTAGAGATCGATGGGGTCCACAATGCTAGGAATTGTACCAAGCTCAGTAATGAACTTCCTGATCCAAACAGCCTCCTTTGCTGCATTGGAAACAGCAATATACTCGGCCTCTGTAGTAGAATCAGCGACCGTCTCCTACTTTGAACTCTTCCAGCTCACAGTGCCATCATTCAGCGAGCTCTTCCTCACCCCCATATATCAAGAACAAATCCTTAGTCCTTCTCAAGTACTCGAGGATGTTCTTGACAGCAGCCCAGTGACTTTCACCTGGATCAAACTGGTACCTGCTCATTATGCTCAAAGCATAAGAGACATCTAGTTGAGTACACAGCATGGCATACATGATAGACCCAATTGCGGATGCATATGGAATCTTACTCATACGATCCCTTTCTTCTTGAGTGTAAGGGGATTGTGCATTTGATAGGCATATACCATGTGACATAGGAAAGAGTCCTTTCTTGGATTCATGCATATTAAAGCATCTTAATACTTTGTCTATATATGTACTCTGACTCAGGCCAAGCAATCTCAGTGACCTATCTCTATAGATCCTGATTCCCAATACATAGGTAGCTTCACCCAAATCTTTCATAGAAAAGCAATTCCCTAACCAAGTCTTTACTTGTTGCAAGGTAGGGATGTCGTTTCTGATAAGTAGTATGTCATCCACATACAACACCAGAAAGACAACCATGCTCCCACTAACCTTCTTGTAAACACAAGGCTCATCTTCATTTTTGATGAATCCAAACTGTCTTACAGCATCATCAAAACGAAGATTCCATCTTCTGGAAGCTAGCTTCAATCCATAGATTGAACGTTGCAACTTGTATACCTTGATAGCATCCTCTGAAGTGTCAAAGCCCTCAGGTTGTGTCATATACACATCCTCAAGGAGATTTCCATTAAGGAAAGTAGTCTTGACATACATCTGCCATATCTCATAATCATGGTATGCAGCGATAGCAAGCAAGATCCAGACAGACTTAAGCATTGTAACAGGCGAAAAGGTCTCATCATAGTCTACACCATGAATTTGCTTGAAACCCTTAGCGACCAATCGTGCCTTATAGGTATGCACTTTACCATCCATGTCAGTTTTCTTTTTGAAAACCCACTTGCACCCTATGGGTTTTAGCCCTACAGGTGGCTCTACCAAGGTCCATACCTGGTTATTGTACATGGAGTCCATCTCAGATCTCATGGCCTCAAGCCATTTCTCAGATTCCGGGCCAGTAATGGCCTCCTGGTAAGTCACGGGCTCATCTTGATCCATGAGTTGTACATCACCTTGTTGAGTCATGAGAAATCCATATCTCTCAGGTTGGTGACGTATCCTGCTAAACCTATGATGGTCTTGTGTTACTTGATCAGGTTGTTCTTCCACAACATCTTGCGAAGGCTGCTCTTGTTCCTCCATAGGTATGTCGCTACTTTGTGACACTTGAATTTCTCCAAGGTCTATATTCCACCCACTGGTTCCTTTGGAGATAAACTCCTTTTCTAGGAATACACCAGTTCGCACGACAAACACTTTGCCTTCGAAAGGATTGTAGAAATAATATCCCTTGGTTTCCTTATGATACCCCACAAATAAGCACTATTTGAGATCAAGCTTTGTAGAAACCTGACGTTTTACATATGCTTCACAACCCCAAATCTTCATAAAAGACACATTTGGCCTCTTACCGGTCCATATCTCATATGGTATCTTTTCTACCGTCTTAGATGGAACACGGTTAAGTGTGAAAGCTGTTGTTAATAAGGCATGTCCCCAGAAGGAGTTCGGAAGATTTGCATGAATCATCATAGACCGAACCATATCCAATAAAGTTTGGTTCTTCCTTTCAGAAACACCATTCCATTGTGGTGTCCCTGGTGGAGTGAGTTGAGATAAAATCCCACACTCTCTCAGATGATCATCAAATTCTAGGCTTAAATATTCTCCGTCTCGATCTGATCGAAGAATTTTAATATTCTTACCTAGTTGGTTTTCTACTTCACTTTTGAATTCCTTGAACTTTTCAAAAGATTCCGACTTGTGCTTCATAAGATACACAAATCCAAATCTACTGAAATCATCAATAAATGGAATGAAGTACTGAAAACCTCCTCTAGCAGTTGTGTTTAGTGGCCCGCATACATCAGTATGTATGAGGCCCAAAAGATCACTAGCCCTTTCACCTTTTCCTGTGAATGGGGCTTTTGTCATCTTTCCCAATAAATAAGACTCACATGTCTCATATGATTCATAATCAAATGAGTCCAAGAATCCATCTTTATGGAGTTTAGAAATGCGTTTCTCATTTATATGTCCCAAACGACAATGCCAAAGATAGGTTGGGTTCACCTCATTTGGTTTGAAACTCTTAGTATCAATGTTATAGATGGGCATCTCAAGATCAAGGACATAAAGCCCATTACTCAAATGTGCCCCATCATAAAAAATATCATCCAAATAAATAGAACAACATTTGTTCTTTATTATAAAATGAAACCCAATCTTGTCCAAACAAGAAACGGAAATGATATTCCTGTTAATTGCAGGCACAAAATAACAGTTCTCCAACTGAATAATAAGCCTAGTGGGCAAAGTCAATACATAAGTTCCTACAACTAAAGCAGCAACCCTTGCTCAATTGCCAACTCGTATACCGACTTCACCTTTCGCCAATGGTCTGCTTCTTTTTAGCTCCTACACATTTGTACAAATGTGAGAACCACATCCAGTATCTAATACCCATGATACAGAAGTAGATAGATTGATTTCTATAACAAACATACCCGAGTTGGAAGTCCCACTTCCATTCTTCTTGCACTCTTCCAGGTATTTTGGGCAGTTCCTCTTCCAATGCCCGGTCTTACCACAATGGAAGCACATGCCCTCCTTGGCCAATCTACCAACAGGCTTCAAGCTAGAAGTGCTGGGTTTGAACTTGTGGTCTTACCCTTGTCCTTCTGCTTGTACATAGGCCTCTTGGGCTTCCAGGGCTGCTTCTTGCCCTTTCCAGGTTGGACCATCATAATGGCCTTCCCTTTTCCTTTATTGATGTTGGTTTCTGCAGTTCTCAACATGCCCAACAACTCTGGCAGTGTTTTGTCAAGATCATTCATATTGAAGTTCATGACAAATTGATTGTAACTTTCCTGCAATGATTGTAGGATCAAGTCAGTGGCCAACTCTTGGCCCAAAGCATAACCCAATCTCTCGAGATTCTCAATGTACCCAATCATTTGAAGCACATGAGGGCCCACCGGGCTTCCTTCTGCCAGCTTCATTTGGAAAAGATCTCTGGAGACTTCGAACCGCTAATGCCTTGCTTGCTCTTGGTAGAGCATCTTGTGTTGTTCGATCATAACAAACGCCTCCATGTTCTTATGTTGCTTCTGAAGCTCAAAGTTCATGGTAGCAAGCATAAGACAACCTACATCCAAGGAATCATCCTGATGCTTCTTATAAGCATCCTTGTCAGCCTTGGGTGCACTCGCAGCTGGTGGCACCTTTAACATAGGCTCTTCAAGAACATACAGATTTTTCTCTTGCTTGAGGACAATCCTCAAGTTTCTATACCAGTCCAGAAAGTTTGTTCCGGATAGTTTGTCCTTCTCAAGGATAGATCGCAATGACAAGTTATTTGATGTGTTTGATGCCATGGTAATCTACATAAAGAAATATGCATAATATAAGTATCATGCTATAAAATATTTAATTAGCTCTTTAATTAAATACGCCTCCCACTATTTTACTCAAACCAATGACCCTCAACATTGATCCGGAAAATCCCGTTGGAAGATTTTCTAGTGGGCCAAGATCCATATTTCACCTAGCTTCAAGTCAGCTTTGGCCGATCGCTTAAAGTTTGGTTATTTAGGTAGGAAACACTTTCCAATTACATCTCATGCAACTCTTGGATAGTTGGGTGAATAACTCTTATTCTAATCCATCTCATTGACTAAAGCCCAACTCAATGCCTCTAAGTCTTTCAATCATATTGAATACGACTTAGTTAAGTTAGACCCAATAGATAGCAATTAGACATTACAATTGTCCCATTGCGTCTTACTAGTATCGAAAAATGTACCCTGCTTTGACGGACCTACACTCATTCGATATTAGCCTTGACGAGTGCTATGCATTGGAAGGCTTTTAAACTTAATATTTCCTTTTAGGGGATTTTTTTTATTAAAGTGATCTCACCATTAGTTAAACTCTTTAACATGCCATACATACATACATGCATCTCATACATATATCAAGAGCGAATAAATGTGATATGGTTATGGCCCCTAACGCATTGATTCTCCAAAGCCAATGAGAGAATCTTAACTAAATCCTAGGAGCGTCCAAGCTTCTCCAAGCATGATCTCCCACCAAGTCTTTTTATGACATCGCCTTCTTGTCTCCATCATTACATTACAAATAAGTTAGAAACCTCGTTTTACATACGAGGGGAGTGAGGTGATGGAATATAAGAGAAAGGCACGACACATATGCCGTATTTCAAAATATAAATCAAAAGATAAAAGGACTAAGGCCATAACCATTCACCATACATCACCAAATAATTAATAACAACCAATAATAATACATTATTATTATTATTATTATTATTACTATTATTACTATTACTATTAATTTTGTTATTAATTAGAGATTTTAAAATCTGAGTTTTGAAAACATAACATATATATAATAAATCACATTTATTATAATTGATGTTATTATTAATTAAGGATTTCAAAATCTGAATTTTGAAAACATATCATATATAATAAATCATATTTATTATAATTGATGTTGTTATTAATTGCTGATATACAAGATTTCAAAAATTTAATTTTGAATCATAACAATCAAAATAATAATACACACTTATTATTATTAATGCTGTCATCAAGAGATATCAAAATATCCATCTCCATAAAATTAATTTTCGAAAACATGATAAATCACACATTAATAATATACTAAATAATTATTAATGTTGCAATTAATTGAGATTTCAAAATCTACAAAATTGAAATTCAAAAATGCAATTAAACACATGTTAATAATACTTAATGAATATTAATATTGTCATTAAGAGGATGATACAAAATGATAAAACTATTTTATTATCATTAAAAATGTTTTAATGCCATAATTAACTATCAAAATGTGCCTCTCATCCTTGACATCACCGACGACGGCGGCTTTGGGTACCAACCGTTGGACCTTCATGGTCGCGAGAACATCAACTCTTCATGTCTCATTGAACCTTAACGTTGCCATGATAAACTGAAACCAATCATGTATATATCACATATATACCAAGAACCTCAATGTGACACATATATATCATATACATATGAAAACGAAATTACATAAACATGTTTTCCAAAAATAGAAGCATATGAATTTTAAAAACGATTTTCAGAAAAATAAATTCGCATATAAGCATGTTATCACATATAAAATGTAAACCATACAAACAAAACCATGGTTTCGCAAGCGGCTCTGATACCACTGTTGGGAATTTGTGCATCAAACAAGCATAGCGGAATAACTCCCACAAAGAATCCTTGCGAATGATCATGGTTCATGTTTTCAAAATTTACCTCTTGAAGCGCAGACATTTGATTTAAGTCACTGCAAATTACGAGTACTGCATGAACCAGCATTGCCTCTACATAGTCCACACGAACATATAAACACGTCTAAACACGTCTCACGTGTTCAATCAGAACGACGCCTCTAAGAACTTCTAGGTGCGAGAGGAGACACACTACAAAAAAATGGTCATTTAGCGACCGAAAATAATGACCGAATTTGTTGGTTGCTGTTTGCGACCGAAATGGTGACCGATTTTAGGATCTAAATCAAACACTGATTAGAGTTGATACTGTGACCGAAATAGCAACCGAAATAGAGCGTAGCAGAGTTATCGGTCTCTATTTCGGTCGCAAAATAAATGAAAGTAAAAGCCAAAAATTGCTGACTTTTTAACGACCGAAATGGCGACCGAGTTAAATGAAATGGTTAAATTTTATCTATCTTTGCGACCGATATTAAATCGGTCGCTAAACGGCACGCAGAAAAATTAAAATAGAGCGTGTTAGCGACCGGATTTTAAATCGGTCGCTAAATTTATGAATTCAAATTTCAAATTAACCCATTTAGAGACTTCGGTCGCTAAAAATGAAATTCCTAAAACCAATGCAGCCCCCTTTCTTCCTCACTCGCCCGAATCTCTCATTCTCTCTCACTGTTTCTCTCCTTCTTCCTCACTCGCGAGCTCCGGCCACCACCTCCTCCAGCTCCTTTCCGGCCACTACCTCCTCCACACGGTAAGCTTACGTCTCCCTCTCCCTCTCCTTCTCTCTCTCACTTGCGTCTCTCTCTCCCTCTCCTTCTCTCTCTCACTCGCGTCTCTCTCTCCCTCTCCTTCTCTCCTTTTCTCTCTCACTCACGTCTCTCACTCCCTCTATCTCTCTCTCTTTGCAGGTTTGATTCGGTTTGCAGGTTTTGCAGGTTTTCAGTTATGATGAGTCACTATACTAGTCACCAATTCTGTTTTGCATTTGTTATTAGATTCAGTTGCATATATGAACTTCTTGATTAGGCTTGTTTTCTGTTATGCTCAGGGTGCTATATATATGTAGATATCTGATGAATGAATAATAGAGAAGAAAGATGATGAATGAAATTAGTATTTTTCAATAATAGCTTGGCTCTTACATTTTCCTAAGCTTAGCTAGTAGATATTACTTCCCATTACATTAGCATGTACAACCACGAGTAGATATCTGATATGTAATGAAAATGTTTTGTTTATACTTTCATGAGTGGCAAGTGTGCAAGTAGGTTAATGATTTCCAAGTTTATACTTTTATCACAAGAGCCTTTGATGATGTTATTATTTTTTCTTACAGTTTTCTTTGTCGATTGACAACCGCTCTAGTCGTCACCCGTTTTCACTATTTGCTTGGAGTTGAGGTAGGTCAAATACTCTATCTTTTTCTTTGTTGCTAGTGGTGCTTGAAGACTTTGAATTGATTTGTTGATTGTTAGTGAAGAGCTGAGCTCAATAGGATTCTGGTTGTGTGCTGGTAGATTAGAAATGATACATGTGGTTGCAATTGAATATGTTGTTTGTTAGTGGAGAGCTAAGCTCAATAGGATACTGGTTGTGTGCTGGTAGATTAAAATTGATGCATGTGGTTGTAAACTTTATATGTTGTTTGTTAGTGGAGAGCAGAGCTCAATAGGATGGATGTGTCAATTCTATGCCTTGATTGCCATTAGTGGAGAGCAGATCTCAATAGGATGTGATCTTGTCAAAAAGGCGGGATGCTTGTTGTGTGTTGCTAATTTAGAAGTTATGCGTGTGTTTGACAATTATGTGTTACTTGTTAGTCGAGAGTGGAGCTCAATAGGATGTTTGCTACTATATTTTATCTAAGTTTGTATTGAAATATGCTTCAATATATATTTGTTGAAGTATGTTGCAATCCTTATAAGTCAATGGTTTTATTTTCTTCTAGAGTTAATTATTAAGCTACGAAAACCTTAGTTTCCTATTTGAGATTCAATATTAATGAGCATGCGTACCTTCTCAGGGCACGCATGCTCATTCAATATTTTGGATGTGCTTGAAGGATTCTTGAAATTTGAGGTTTTTCTTTAATTCTGCCTTAAGGCCAAGGTCTTAGATAATGAAGGATTAAGTATAAGGTTAGATAAAATGAAGGGTGGGGCACAATTTGCCAGGCACATGGCATGCCGTCATCATTCAAATATTATTCACATTAGAAAGCAGCTCTGTACACAATATTATGAAAGTAACTCTGGTTTTCTACTCATTTGTTTCACTAGGCAATGGAGCTTTCCAGAAATAGTTGTTGATGACCATCCTTACTAGGTTATCTAGGCATTTCCAGTAGGAAAAGTCATCTCTATGACCATCCTTCAAAATAACGTAAAAGCATCTGCTTTCCTGAAAACTACTATGTTTGCTAATCTGTAAAGTTGCATGTGAAGTTGCATTTCTTTGTTCTATTTTAACATGCTAGTAAGCTACATGGATCTTTCCATCTTTTCTTATTATCACTTGATGAAGTTTAGACATATGACTTGTTTTCCTTATCGTTTTATCAGAAAATGGATCCGACTAAATGTTTTGAGACAACCATCCATTTAGATCAGGTACAGTATCTCATCAACTTAAGAATAGGATTCACGTAATGATGGTTAAGGCATAAACTAATCATTACTAAATTGTTCTTGTGTATTTGCAGGATTTGATTTCAATCCCGCGATCATTCTACCATCGTTGGGGAAAAGGAATACCGTGTGTTGTGACTATTGAAGACAAATGCGGAAATCTATTCAATGGGAATATAGTAATCCATGAGGATCGCCCATATTTTGCAACAGACACAAATGGTATCAGGGAGTTGTATTTGTTGTCCACTGGTGTATTGACAAAGTTTAAGTACCTTGGGGGTTCTCGCTTCTACATGTTCATCCCTTTGGAAGATTGATGAGTTTTGATATTTTGGTTAGTACTTATTGACTATGGTGTGTTTTTATGTTTTGATCGTTAATTAGTACATTATTAAACTTTTTTTTATAAACAATTATTAAACTTGCGTTAATTAATGTATGTGTTTTCTTGATCATATTGACTGTGGTGTTTTGGATTGTTAGTACATCATATTTACGTTTTCTATTTATTCAAAAAAAATATTGGTGTACTTTGTTTATATCAGAAATTAAAAATCAATGGGGTAATAGGCGGAAAAAAAAATTTGGTCGGTAGGATTAAGTTACAGGAAAATTTTTATCAAAAAAAATTCAAAATTTGCGACCGAAATAGCGACCGAATATCAGTCACCAAATTCGGTTATTTGAGCATGCGACCAACTATACGACGACCGAAATATATAATTTTATGACCGAAATATCAGTCACAAATTTGCGACCGAAATACAAATTCGGTCGCTAAACATTTAGCAACCAGGGTTTCTGCTACCCCCTTAATTCGGTCGCTAAACAATATAGCAATCGAATTATCATGTTTAGCGACCGAAATCTTTGGTCACTAAATAGGTTTTTTTTTGTAGTGACGTGACGGTATATTTCTTTTCACACGGAAAGAGTGTACTGAGTGCCGTCATAGCAAAATAGCGTGACAGTTAGTACTGGTTTACTACCACTTATAGGTAGCGCCCCTTGCATGGAAAAGGTTTAACCTGGTCCTTCTGGGCTCATCTGTCATGAGCGTGACCCAATAGAAATTTGGGCCTAACCCAATTTCTTTTAGCTCTGGTTAATCTGCTCTAAGTGTGTGACCCTATATGTTCTCATAACGTTGGCAATAATATTAAATCATATTTAATATTATAAACAATGAGCGGTGTCTAGCAACACATCATTGCTACCCAAGTAATGAGAAAGTCAGTGATTTGACGTAACCTTTCCGTGACCAATATTAATATGTATTTTTATCCCTTTGTCCTTATATCTATATTGAACACAAGGCATAGAATGTGTCACTCTTGTATAGTTTAATATTACGTCACTTGATACCCGAGTAGACTTAACATTAAATGAGGTATCCGAATCGTCTTCAACTTGAGAAGGGCTCCAACCTTTATGACTTCTTAGAACCCTCAGTCCTTGTGCCTGATTTCTTTACCGTTGACCATAAAGTCAGTTCATACATTGGACGCTTATTGGGAGGTGAATGCATCCATGGATTAGCTGCAAATTTATGGTAGTGAGGTGTACCTTCAATCGGCATGAATGCATCCATGGAGTTCGAACTGCATGCCACTCTTGAAACTCTAGTGTTTCAAGCAATTTGTAGCTCCTGGAGAATGCTGGTAAACTCAGTATGATGATTCTCAGATATACTAATAAAACTAGCAAAACCAATCATTTATGTTCCATCTTGCATCTATAAGAGCAACCAAAAGCCAACTCTACAAGAATTCCTAAGGGAACTTCCATCCACATTTAGCACAATAAAAGCATAGGGGGTGCCATCAATTCCAAGGATGCATGGCACATTTTTTTTATAGACAAATGTTAGTATGTTAGTTGTTATATTAGCTTTTCCTGCGTTGGTAGGATTGAAACTATGAACCTCCAACTCCTTCAATTCCTTATACCTTAGCTCAAACCAGTTGAACTACCCCACCTTCATCCAAGGATGGCACAAGACTAGGCTGCATATGGAATCTCTTGATATCTCTCGTGAGCTAGAGAATAAAAGGAGCAAGGCATGTTGATCTGGGCAGTCGTTCGAAATACATTGCTTGTTCCTGGCTTTGCACACCCACCATGTCGTGCCAAAGAAAATGGAGTGATTTCCTTTGGCGCCATGAGTACCCAAGTGCAAGGATCATGCAGAGATAGAGATGAACTTTGGGTTAAATGAGCTAAATTTTTCCCAGGCCCTACGCACCATAATGTAGTCCCAAAGGCAATGAAGACTATCCTTAACCTAGCTAGGTTAGGTAGTTGTAACTCCAAGAAATTAAAGTTACTTTGATTAAAATTCATCTTATATGTCCTTAGTCGCATTGGCCTTGTCTAGGAAAAAAGCTTTTTTGTAATTATTTTGTTGTTTTCTCCATTTATATTAAATAAATTTTAAGATTGGAGATTTATTATAACATTGATGAAATTTTAAGCGTTCAGAACTCTGATCATTTGGTAAACTTTTGCAGTTCAAGGTTGGATCACAAACATGAATTTTGAAAGTGACTAGAAAAGGGGAAGGGTTGCAGTGCACCTTAAGGGCACAACAGTGATTGGACGTTGGAATTTGGAGGCAGCTAAAAAAATATAATACATATATATTTTTTTGCAATACAAAAGGTTGTCATTAAAACAACATTTGTGCCAATAAGGTTTCTCTTAATGAAAAGACTTAAAAGGCTCAACAAAAAAAAAATGGTTTTAATTAGTGTCTGTTTAGCATCTAGAATTGGGTATAAATTGGGACATGAAATTGAAATCAAGGCTTGAAATTCTAATCTTTTTGGAAGCCCTTTTTAGAATTAGAATCACAATTCCATATGACATTCGATTGAAGAGATGATAGAGGGGGTTGTGACTACAGAGGATCAACACCCCCTAAAAAGTCCAATGGTACACAACTAGATGTGCATTTGATGTACATTAAGGGATAAAACAAGCGGAACAATAAACACTGTCATCGCCACCAATCCTAGTATCGTTGTTGCCGCCTCCATCACCACCACCCTGTCGCCATCGTCACGATCACCTCACCAACCTTGTTATTGCCATCACCGTTGTCATCGTCACCACCTCTACCATCATCACGAACACCAATATCATCGTTGTCGTCGATGCCACCACTGCCACTGCAAACTTTAGCAAATGGAATTTAAAATTATAATGTTATGCTTTAATTCTTTTGCATAAATCAAATATAGAGTTATGATTCTAAACCACTTCCAATTCTAAATTAGAATTAATATTCTGAAATACGATTCTAATTCCATGTGATGAATTTTCTTTAGCAAGCCATCTACCTGGAACTACTATTGTAGTCTGTAGATCCCTCCCTAAAACTAATGACAAGGGGCAGAGCCAAACCAATTTAGGTCAAAAGGATCAAATATTGATTTTATGTTGAAGAAGTGATTAAAATTTCAAAATTTTACTGCAAAAATTTAAAAAAAATTCAGAAAACAATTTAAAAATTGTCAAATGTTTTAAACATTGAGGGACTATTTGTGGCATGCGTTGATCTTGAAATAAGACAACCGTTTCACTTTTAGATTTTTTTTATAAAATAGAAATTAAAGAAATGCAATAATATCTCAATTGATATATTATTACAAAATTTATTATGGATTTAATTGGTATATATTGATAGTGTAAAATTTTTTTACACTATCAACCATCACAAATTGATACATCATTACAAATCTTGATTCTTATCCTAATCACCTTAAAAGTTATCAATTTCATGATTTCAGATTGGTTGTCAGTATAAAAATATTTACACTGACGATACATAAAAATTAAACTCATTTATTATTTAGGATGCACAATGATATTTTTAAAAAAAAATCTATTTGAGTTAAAAGGAAAAAAAAAAGGAGAAAAGCAAACATTTTTCGTGGCACAGATGGATCGAGAAAACCAGAAAATATCATGTATAAATAAATATGTGAAATACGAGTAATACCATAGTGGTGGACCCATGGTTGCCCAAAAACTTTTGGCCTAAGGATATCATGTTCTTATTTTAAAGAAATGCATGTCTTATCTATAATAAAAAGAGTTTAATTGTTATATACTATAAAGCATTTATATTATTATTCAATCACAAATCAAAATATGAATTATTTTAAAGTGATTAGAATAAGAGTCAAAAAATTTAAATGATATGATAACTTATGATTGATTAACAATATAAAAATCCTTTACACTAACAGTATATATCAATTAAACTCTAATAAAAAAAAAAAACATATTAATAACAGTACCAACGTTATTGCTTCATAAAAAAAACAATACCAACGTTATAAAATTCAGATGGATAATAGCATCAGAAAAAGTTCAAATGGATAATAAAAAGAGTTTAATTGATATGTATTGTTAGCGTAAAGTTTTTTACACTATCAACTAATCACAAATCAATATATGAATGACTTTTAAGGTGATTTGGATAAGAATCAAAAATTTTAAATGACATGGTAATTTATTATTGATTGATGTATAAAAAAAAACCTTTACACCGAAAGTATATACCGCTTTCCAAATAAATTTTTAAAGATTGCTACGTGCTGAATTTGCACTGGTTGGCTCCAATTTTTATTTTATTTTAGTTCCAACGGCTTCTGCTGATTTGATTGGTTTTTTTTACTATAGTTTAATTGATATATACTGTCATTGTAAAGGTTTTTTATACTGTCAACCAATAACAGATCGTTATTGAAAATCTTAGATTCTTATCTAAATCTCCTTAAAAGTCATTTGTATCTTGATTTAATATTGATTGACAGTATAAAGAACTTTACACTAACACTAAATACCAATTAAACTCAAAAAAGAATGCATGAATGTATGATAACATAAATAATTTTATATTGTCAATATTATAAATTGATATATATTAAAAATTTTGACTTTATTATATTTATCTTAAAAGTTAAATAAATAATGGTTTGTGATTAATTGATGGTGTAATTTTTTTTACCTTAATTAATAATATATCAAAATTAAGTTCCCCTTTAAAACAAATTGTATGTTTTAATATATTAGAAGTTTTAAATAACAATCAACAAAAATGTATTTTTATACGTAATTTATTAGTTATACTATTGAAAACTCCCCTAATTAAATTATTTGTATACTATAATATTTCTTTATCATACCTATAATAATACTTAATTTCTTATAATATATATATATACACTATTATATATTCTATATCATATTATTATATTAATATATTATTATATTATTTAAAAGCTAAGTTCTAGTACCTAGAAGTGGTTAATTGCAGTACAAGTTGACTATACCCCAAGCAAGCTTTACAAAGGTTAGGAGTTCGAATATTAGAGTGATCATTTTGGGAAGAATGTTACTTAACCATCACTTTCGATTTGAATATTAGTTTTACTGTTTTGTCTATTAAAATATTCGATCAAAGACAAAAAAAATTAATTTATGGTATTTTTTTCAAGTTAATTAGTTTATGATATTTCTAAGTGACGTTGAAGTTTCTGTTTCTCATATTGAAATTTTCATTGAAAATGTACAAAAAATAATAAACTCCGTTTGAAAAATAATAATAATAATATACGTACCAGTACAAAAGTATCATGAAACTCTTCAAATTAAGTCGGCTCTATTTTCATTATTTTTAAATTTAATTTAATTTATTTACTGTTATTATAAACTTTTCTGTCGCCGTACAAGACTACAACAAATGGTTCTATCCAACAATTTTCAAAAGAAAAAAAAGGCTACAACACATGGTATATCATTAATTAAATAAGTAACGATTGCAATAGTTGGATCATACTAACGAGTATCATGAAAAGATCATATTTGAATCTTTATAAGATTCAAGGCTAGGGTTGGGAATATGTTAGGTCACTTGTTGGGGGCCTATAACCTAACCTATTTAAAACCTAACTCGGTCTAGCCTATTTAGTAAAACGATTGGGTCAGTGCTTTTTAAAAAACCTATATAACTAAATAGATCAGCCTAAGGCTTTAAAAAAAGCCTACTGTGCCTATCAGACCGGCCTATTTAACATAAACACACGTATGCATATATGTATAATATAATATATTATAATATTATAATATATTATTTAAAATATTTGAAAGTAAAGATCTCTTGGCCCATTTAAATGTAGTGACTTACTAGCTTGCCTATTTAATTGTCAAGGCCTGATGACCTATTTATCAGTATAAGTTTATCAATCTCTTTATCATTAGAGGCCTACAACCTATTTACAAGTGAATGCCTATGACCTATTTATAGGTGAAGGCATATTTAAAGGTTTTTGATAAATTGGCTTTTAAATAGGTTTTCAGGTCAGGTCAGACTTTGAAGTAGACCAGGTTCGGGCCTTAAAATTGGCCTACATCAGGCTATTAGGTCAGGATCAGGCAGGGTCGTGTGTGAGGCAAAGCAACTAAGGCATTTGCCTTAGGCCCCACATTCACTTAGCCATTGATCCTTTGTAATTCTATATATTATATAAAGGCCCAAAAACCTAACATGTAATAAATACATTAAAACATGATAAAGCCCCGATAATAACATGTATGTAGGAGAGATTTTATTTAAGCATCAAGTAACAACGTGACTTTCTTAATACTTTTTTTTAATAAGATGATCTTAATACTTATGAGGGTGCATGAGTGAAATTTCAGGAATGTAAAATTGATTGCAATTGAAACTGTTCATTCATTTTGTCTAAGAAGATTAAATATTGGTACTGTTGGAGAAAAATCTATTGCACATGGGATTTTGTTAATAACACTGAATTGAAATTAATAAGATGAGTGTTGTTTATTTTCTACATATACAATAAAATTTGAAAAAAAATATTCTAATAGGTCTACCTCAGGCCCCAAAATGCCTGGACACGGTCATTGGCTCAGGCCTCGAGATTGGAACGCAGGTCAGGCTCGAGCATGTTAGGGTCTAGCTCGGCCTAACCTTTTCCCACCCCTATCCAAAGCTATGTACACATTCTCTTAATATAAAACTAACAACAATAAGGTTGATACCCATCTTAACTTCTAGTCTAGAAATAATTGCATTGTCGTGTAAGAGAAAAAAGGGTTAATTCTATTTAGATATTTCAAAATTTTAATAAACTAAAAATATCCGTCAGTAAAATGTAGGTAAAAATATGTTAGTATGTATTGAATTTCATTCTAAAATTACATCACTTCCACCAAACGATGGTGGTGAGCTTTGGCTTTTATTGTCATATTAAATTTTATCCTAAAAATAATTAGTATTAAGTGGCCTTACATAACATATTTGTAATTTTGTAATAAGGAAATAAGGAAAAGCAGACTCTAATTTTAATAATTTATTTTATTTTATTTTAGATAGATGCCAACTCACTCAAGACAGGAAACCAAGTTGTTTCCTCCTACAAATAGAGTGGACAAATATGAATAGATGGGTAGGGTTTGTCATAATCGTGCAACCACATTAGACTATAACACAACCTTGTTAAAACTAGGCAAAAAGTAAACCTAAAAAATTCTCTCTTACACTTTGTCAAGAGAAATAAATACAATGTCGTCTTTTCCAAGACAAATTGTAAAAGATTTGGAGTTCCCCCTATATAAGATATCGTGTTTATTTCTTTCAGTTAAAAATATCATCATGCTATGAAGATTAAATTTCAAGTACTTATTTCGTTGGACACTTGCTAGATCTGAAGAACATTTTGTTGAAAGGGAGAGGGGGTTGGTGTGAGTATATTTTGTTGTTATCACAAATGATGTTAAACGAAGCGTAAAACACTGCATTATTCGCGTTGCGGTTCTTCTACAGGATAATAAAATATTAAAATAATCAGAAAAACAATGAAGATAAATATTATGAACACTGTAAACATACCATTAAGAACACAGTTTTGGTTCAAATCCATGGTTTTAATTAGCATTTTATTCATATAATAATGAGTTTAATTGATATGTAATATCCGTTTTACACCATTAACCAATCAGAAATCATATGATATAAGTGACTTTTTTTGTTGGTAATCATGTTATTGGTACGAAGTATCAACTGTCGTAAATAGAATCTAATCTCCATCGGGGCAGCTGAACAACATTTCAAGGTTGCTCCCTCCCAATTTGGTTTTTTCTATGCATAATAGTTAGTTGTTGAACCTCTGACTATTTGCTTAAGGGGCTTGACTCCGTTATCAATATGACCAACCACATGTTGGTGTGGTGTAAGTGACTTAGTAATTATGATAAAAATCAAATATTTTTAATAATATGACAATATCTGATTGATTGACGGTGTAAAAAATCTTTACACTGTCAATACATACCAATTAAAACCAAAAAGTAATGATCAATTAACACTAATAAGGCCATCTAAATTAAAATGGTGCAATTTATTAAAGTTTCTTAATTATACCGAAGAACGCTTCGATGAGATGTCACATGTCTTTTCCAACTTAATTAGTGGTTTCGAGTTCGAATCATGATCTTGAGAATGCAACAGCATTACAACTCTTGAGGGGAGCTTTAAACCAAAAAAAAATGGTGCTTAATTATTTTTTTATGGGTTTTTTTCATGTCATACTGCCACCTTTTATTTTATATTATTTTAAGCAATTCATTAACCTTTTATTTTATATTATTTTAAGCAATTCATTAAAGTAACTGTACAACTTTAAAAGTTAAAATACTGCAATGTAAAATATGATTCTTATTTTTTAAGCAAATCTCATTGAAATGCCCTAAAATCATGCTAGTCAAAACCATGGTTTTTTTTGTTGTGTGTGTGTATGAGACAAAAAAAACAGAAACAACAAAAGACTAGCCGCAAAGGCCAACCCTAAGCTATCACTAAGAAGGAGCGACCCCATAAGCACAGGGGGGTGTTCTTCCAGAGAATCCATCTTGTGTCTTGATTTGTACCATGCTTCGCAAGAAAGTCTGCACTAGCATTTGCCTCACGTAAAATATGCTTTATAAGTTAAAACTATGGGTTTGAACCAAAACTACGTGATTTTGAAAGATAAAGTAATTATAATAAAATTATTTATCTCATACTAAAATCGGCTTATAAAAACTATTGTGGAGCATTAAATGCTTTTAATCAATATATATAAGTTCCCATTGGATATAAAAATATTATAGCCTATTTTGATTATCCGCATCTGTGAGATTTTTTATCTAAATAAAAATATGATTTAAAATAATTTTTTAAATAATATTTAAACATAAATTTAATTTTACTTAAATTAATTTACAAAAATAATTATACGTATAATTAACAATTGATGGTATTATTGTAATTACGTAAACAGCGGGCGGGTTCGGGGCGAGACGAGTATCTGTATCCTCATCCCTGTCCCCCATCCCCAATCAAAATGGGTTTTTCTCGTCAAAGTCAGGGCGAGTTCAGGTGGGTATCCTCGAGTTCGAACCTCTTTTCATATACCTACAGTTATCTCAAGTAAAACAATAATTTTTGTGATTATTAAAGCATTCAAATGAAGAATCTTATCAACGACATTTTTTTTCCCATATATTTAAATCAAAAGATAGAATTTGAGAACATATAATTAAAAGAATTAAACTCTTTCTATTCAGACCAACACACCTTTAAGATTTAATTGGTATACATTGATAATATATAATATTTTACGCTGTCAACTATTTAGAAATTGACATATAATTAAAAATATCTGACTCTCATACTGATCATTACTTTAAAAATCACTTATGACATGACTTCTGATTAATTGACAGTATAAAAAATTTAAAATTATATACTGACTGTACATATCAATTAAACTCTTACTTTTTTAGTTACATATGATATGACATTTTCATATTATTTTTAGCCAATGGATGTGTCATCTTAATATAAATGAATAACAGAAATTATTTTTTCACATCTGAAGTGAACATCTTGTACATACACCGTAGATCTGAATTGTGTTTTAGTATGATAAAATATATAAAGAGAGAGAAAAAAAAATAAACAAGTGCTAAAAAGTATATACATATGATGTTATTTTTGAAGGGATATACATATGACGTCGTCGGACAATACTTTTGTGTCCAAATATCATAATTCAATCAATAATATATTGCAATTTGCATTTTGCAAGGGCTGGAGTCGTTTATTGTGTTGATGTGATTTCTTTTCTTTTCTGAATCAGTGTGCGTGTAACTTAATGGTAAAACAATTGTTAGCTTTGCATTAAAAAAACAACAATTGTTAGCCGGGTCACTTAGCTAATTGTGACAATATGGCAGAAATTATCTCCCAATAATATTTATTAAAATACTTTTTTTTAAGAGATTAATTAAAATACTTTAGTCAAATAAAAAATAAATCGATGTACATGATGCTAATTACAAACAAAAGCCAATGCTGCTACATATATTAATTATAAATTTAACAACTATGATTTCTTTAATTATCATTGTTCTCTCAAAAAAAATATATAAAATAAATCATTGTTTAGTACTTCTGGATGGAGATCTCTAATTAAAGCCACTTCTCCAAAATTTAATACTTTTATCAAGGTTTAATGTTCTCCAATATATTTAAAAAAATGTGTGAAGCAAATTCAGACAGTCTTTTTTTATTTTGGTACATAAATTCAGATAGACTCTATGAATAAGTAAATGCAAGTATCTAATAAAGACCCAACAGGCACTCTGAATTTTAAAGAATGAGTATTTGCATAATGTATATCAAGAGAAGGCTTAAACATAATTTGAATTGAATGTGAGACCTGAAAAAAAAAATTCATGTTATACAATGGTTTTTTTGCTCTACAATTATCCTAACTTAGCAAGCAATTGAATTGTAAAAGTCAATACACAAATGCATTTTCTCTGAGAAAGAGACCCACGTCTCGTTATATTCACATTGAGCCATCAACTTTCTTTCTTTCTTTTTTAAAATACTTTCTGCCTATTAATGATATATGATTTCAGCCTAGAAAGAGTGGATCCAGGTGATAATCAAATTCAACCTATATTATAAAAAATCAATCTCAACCTTTGGGACGATCGAGAACTCAAGTTGGAATCTTAAGAGAAGAGATATATTCTTGTGAGGAGATCTCAGAACCTTCATACTCATGTAATCAAACGATATTTTTTATTTATATAAATAGAATTAAAAATAAAGAATGTAAACAATAATTGCATGAATAGACTATCATAAACATATGAATTTCAAGATCTAAAAGTTCATGGTTTTCACGTGATTTGTAAAAGAGAGCGCATCATTCTCATTCTTACCACATACGAATAATTAGCATAAATACATTAATCACATAATATGAAACTTCATATTTTTCATAAGAGAAACTCCAACAAGGGAGTTGCATGTTGAAGTTCTTAAATCTATGTATCAAATAAGGAATCATTACTTAATTTTTTTCCATTGGAGTTGATATAGCTGACAGTGTGAGTTGCTTAAAATAAGGTATTATTGTATATACAAGGAACCCCAAGGATGGGTTGCTTATGAAAAAAAAAATATTTTGCTCCAAATATGGGTGAATTGCTTAAATATTATGTGAGTTAATGGAACCCTTTTAGTAAAAGTTAAGCAACCCAAAGTGGTTGCTTAAGTGTTGGCCATGGGAGCAAAATGTGAGTGAGTTACATAAATGTTATGTGGTATAGTGAAACTCTCTTAATAAGAGACAAGCTGATAAGGTTTTCCTAGATTAGGTTAACATTTTCCTGAATTCGAGAGTAGAAAAATTCTCTCCAGAAAGTTCAAGAGGGAAGGGAATATTTTCTGAGTAATTTCTTTCTTTGATTTTCATTCAACAATACCTCCCTATATCTAGGTAGGCAGTTACACAAAATGTTGATCAGGTGACATCTGTCCCTTCCAATGAAAAAGCATAACAGATAACAGCAAATTCAAATATTGAAATAAAACACTAAAATTGCTAAATTTGAAAATCCTTCATCCAGCTAGGTTTAGTGACATCTCTCTTGGGCCTGTTATTCGGGCCTCCACTTATTTCAGCAGCATCATGATTTTGGGCCTAATCATTGCCCAACCCTGGGAGATTGACCTTGCCCTCAAGGTCCAAGTCAGGATAAGCCTGGGTCATAACAGTAATGTCCTCCCAAGTAGCCTCTGATTCAGTTTGGGAGGACCAAAACTTGATCTTTAGGTCCATGCTTACCCGAAACAGTTTCGCGACCCAATACCTGAATGGGTTCCACTAGTGGGTGAGTTCCTTGAGCTTGAGGCGATAAGGGACAAGTCTGGACATCCGGTTGGCCACGGCAAGGGCGGAGTGACGCGCTGTCGCGCACACGTCAAAAAGCGAGCGGTTTACAAAAACATGTAGATAGGGAGCGACAACTCGAGTATCGTCTCACAAGGACTCTTGGGTTGTTGTTAACAGAAAAAGTCAGATTTTGGGGGGTTTTAGAATTGAAATTAAATTAAGAAAACAAAGCAGAAAACATTGCAAACTAAATATTTATCAAATAAGCTAAACGATCAACCTACTGCTTTCGGTTTCCCACTATCATCGGTTCATATAAATCCAAGCCCTAAGCGGATTCTAAACTCTTTTCGATTGTAACATCAATTAACAAGCGAAAACGACGCTAAGAGACATATTTCCTAATTCCGAATTAAGCAAACGGATTAAGCCCTTCGTGAATTAAGCAAACACGAATTGAACACACGCGAATTAAGCAAACGCGATTAAGTTTAGGAACACACAATCATCGAAATGAATCAATACATATTCTAGATAATCCTGAATTAAGCAAACAGAACATACAAAACAAATATTGAAAGAGAATAGCATTAAGTTTAGGAATTACAGAACCTCAAGTGGCAGTGCGAACCGGTTACAGTAGATCGATCAATGAGACTAGTTCTCCATTACAAAAGAAACACTAAATACTAAACCTAAATTCGCAGCCGTCACTATCTAAAAGAAAAGAAGATGATGAGATCAACCCTCAGTTCTGCCCTAAAACAGACTATAAATACAGATTCTGGGTTGCGGTCGATCGCGAGGCAAAACACGTTTCGCGAGGCGAATCTTATGAACAGTCCTTCAGTGTTTGGATTTCTCGCGAGGCGAAACATGATTAGCGAGGCGAGCCAGAGAGGGTGACTGTTGCTGCTCGTGATGGTCTTCTGGCTCGCGAGGCGAGTAGCCTCTCGCGAGGCGAATCTTCCAGAATTGCATTTTTCCATTGTTTTCTTCATTCCCTTGGCTCTAAGTGTTTCCCTTTTAACCTGAAAACATGAAATAGCAGTGAATGCTTTATTTGACTCAAAAACTAATTAAAATAACCTAAAAATACTTAAGGGACTCTAAATGTTGCTTGAAGACAATCAAGTCTAATTTGGGTGAAAACGAGATTAAACTCGAATAAAACCTATGGTCTTACTAGTTAAAAACTAGTCGAGCCAGAGGCTGATCACGGAGCAAAGAGACGTAAAACACCGTGTGAATCTTAGTAGAGGGTGGCAGCTCCAATTCGTACGCTACTGGCCCAATTCTTTTCAGTACCTGAAAAGATCCATAAAAATGGTATGCCAACTTGGGAGCATGTCGCGTGGCCACTGAAAGTTGCCTGTAAGGTTGTAAACACAAGTAGACCCATTCCCATACCTCAAAGGTGACTTCCCTCCTATGTTTATCAGCAATCTGTTTCATACGGTGGCGTATACCCTGGAGATTTTCCTTCAGTTTGTTCAAAAGAAGTTGCCTGTGCGTGAGGAACTCATCCAAAGTTGTGACCCTTGTGTTTCTCGATAAGTAAGGAGGAATGATAGGTGACTTGCGGCCGTACAATGCTTTAAACAGAGTCATATTGAAGAATGGAAAGACGTATTGTACCAAAACTCAGCAAGATGAAGGAATTGGCACCTTCTTTGAGGTTCATCACTAACAAAGCAACGTAGATACGCTCCAAACACCGGTTAAGAACTTCCGTTTGTCCATCACTTTGTGGGTGATAAGCACTCGAGTAAGAGAGGGTTGTCTTTTGCTCATTGAAAAAGGCTTTCCAGAACTGGCTGAGGAATAAGGGATCTTTGTCACTCACCATAGACTTCGAGACCCCATGAAATCTATAAATATTTGTAGAGAAAAGAGATGCCAAATTTTGTGTCCTGTAACTAGTAGGAAGAGGCAAGAAATGTGCATATTTAATGAGCCTATCAACAATTACCAAAATGATCGTTTTTCCCTGAGAAGGTGGCAGATGCGTGATGAAATCCATGGAGATATCCTCCCACACCTGGTCTGGAATGGGCAAAGGTTGCAATGATCCTGCTGGAGCTTGAGTGGTGGTTTTATGTTGCTAGCAAACATGGCACTGAGCTACAAATTGTTTGACCATTTTGGGCAGAGATGACCAGTAAAACGCAGCCACCACTCGAGCTAAAGTAGCTCTGTATCCGGAATGGCCCCTATAGGCATGGAGTGCAATTCAGTAAGGACCAAATGCTGCAAATCACTCTCAGGTAGGATAAATAATCTCTCACTAAAATATAACAGTCCATCACTCAATTTGAACTTAACCCTGAATTCCGTATCAGGGTCCCATTGGGCTAATAAGGCTTGGCCCATTGAGTGTTGAGAGTAGAATTGTCTAAGCAGTTTAATCATATTAGGAACAGGGGAGGAAATAGCCAACAATTGCACATCTAATTGTTCAAGTTTCCGAGAAAGAGCATCTACTACCTTATTAAACAACCCCGTCTTGTAGTGCATCTCATAATCGAACCCCAGCAACTTGGTGAGCCATTTCTATTGCCCCAGCGTTTGAATTGTTTGATGCAATAAATTGTGCAAGCTTTGTTGATCAGTAAAAATAAAGAACTTGCGCCCAAGTATGTATTGCCTCCATTTCTTGACTGCCTCCGTTATCGTGTACATTTCTCGGACATAAGCTGAGGCGGCTTGCATTTTAGGGGACATTTTTTTTTACTGAAAAAGGCCAAGGGGTACGAAGTTTGGGACAACACGGCCCCCACTGCTATTGTCGAAGCATCAGTGTCAATGTGGAAGGGTGTGTCGAAGTCTGGTAGGCCAAGGACAAGGGTGGTAGTCATGGCCATTTTGAGATGAGAAAAGGCCTCGGCTGCCTCAGGAGACCATTGAAAATTGCCCCTTTTCAATAGATCCGTGAGTGGCCCAGTAATGGGGGCATAATGCCTCACGAATCTGCGATAATAGCCCGTTAGCCACAAGAAGCCACAGAGAGCCGTAAGTGACAGGTTTGGGCCAGTCTTGGACCGCTTGGACCTTTGATGGATCGGCACACACTCCCTGGGCTGATATGATGTGGCCCAAGTAGTCCACTGAAGGCACCCCAAACACACACTTGGGCCATTTTGCATAAATTTGGAGTCCCTTAATAAACACAACACCTTGCACAAATGAAGTTGATGATCCTCCCATGTGTGACTGTACACCAATATATCATAAAAAAAACTAATCGACGGAGGAAGGGTTGGAATAAGTCATTCATGGCGGTCATGAAGGTTGATGGGGCATTGGTCAACCCAAATGGCATCACCAAAAATTCAAAGTGGCCGTCGATGGTGCAAAATGCTGTATTATGCTCATCTCCAGTCGACACACGAATTTGATGACTGATCAGCCTCTGGCTCATCTAGTTTTATAGCTAGTATGACTAGGGTTTTGTGCAAATTATATCATATTTTTACCCAAATTAGATTAGATTGTCCTCAAGCAAGGTTTTGAGTCTTTAGAGTAGTTTTAAGTTAATTTAGCTAGTTTTAAGTCAAAATAATACACTTATGCTTATTTCCTTGTTTTCAGGTTAAGTAGAAGCTGAGAAAATAAAGAACAGAGGTCTCGCCCCGTGAAGGACACGCTCGCCACGCGACCCCGAAGCCTGACTGTTCCAAGAAATTGCTAAGTCTCTGGGTCACCTCGCGAAGAAGGTCTCGCCCCGCGAGTCTTCCAAACCTGAAAAAAGTCAGAGACGATCACGGCTTGCCCGTGTTGAAGGTCATGGCCGTGGCAGTTTTGAAGCTGAAGAGTCTCGCCTCGCGAGCATCCCTTCGCCCCGCGAATATGAAAGTCAGAGAGCATCACGGTTAGGCCCTGATGGCCATCACGGGCGTAAGGAGGAAACTCTTCATATCCTCGCCTCGCGAGAGTCACTTCGCCTCGCGAGAATGCCAAGGGTTGCTGACTGTTTATGAAATTCGCCTCGCGAATGTTTGCTCGCCTCGCGAGCCATCTGAATTCTGAATTTGTATAAAAGGCTGTTCTGAATATTTTGTAGAGACTTTTGCTACTCCAACTTTCTGATATACAATTTTCTCTGCGATTTCGTTTTTGCCATGGAGCACTAAGTCCTAGGATTAGTCTACTGTTTGAGGATCCTATATACTTGAGGTTATGTAATCCCTATTTTAACTGCTTTTCCCTTTTCAATACCATATTTCATATTTCTGTTTGTTATTTCAGGAGTGTGTAATATTGTATTGATTTGTTTCAGTGATTTAAATTTCCTATGCATAATCGCATTTGTTAATTCGCGTGTGTTCATTCATGATCGTTTGATCATGAGTGCTTAATCCCGTTTGTTATTTCGGGAATAGGAATTTGCATCCATAGTAGCAATTACGTTATTAGTTGTTACTGTAACTGAAAGGGGATTAGAATCTGCTTAGGGCTTGGGTTTACATTAACCAAGGATAGTTGGGAATTCTTGACAGTAGATTAATCGTTGTTTGATAATTGATAATCCCTTTTCAACTGCCTTGTTTTTGATTGCTCTGTTTTGTTTGTTTCTTATTTTGCACTCCAATCCAAACCCCCCCCCCCCCCAAAACTGATTTTTGTGAAAGGTAATATTCTCAGAGTCCTTGAGAGACGACATCCGAGTTGTTGCACTATACTACACTTTTAAACCCGCTCGTCCTTTTTGGCGCGTGCGCGACAGCGCGACCAAAAAATTGGCGCCGTTGCCGGGGATTCTGAGTTGTTATTTTTTCTCAATTTGTTTTTATTTTATTTTATTTTCTTTCTTTTATTTTCTGTTCTGTTTGGAATTGGTCTGGCTACTAGGTCTCATTGCCCTGAACTGTGTGATTTTGACCCGGAAATTGAAAGAACATTGCACACACTCCGTAGGGAATTTCGGGCTAGCACTAGTAGTAATTCCAATTTTAAAACTGCTTTTGAAAACATGGGAGACCAGAGGACATTAAGGCAGCTTGTTGCCCCTGATGTCAACTATAATGGATTATGTATTTCTTATCCTGGTGCTGACACCCCTTTTGAACTGAAATCTGGTTTTATTCACCTGTTGCCCAAGTTTAATGGTCTTGCAGGTGAGGATCCACACAAGCACTTGAAAGAATTCCAAGTTGTATGCTCCACAACCTCGAGAGCAGAGGGAGTCACTGAGGACGATATTAAGTCAAGGCTTTTCCATTTTCACTCCAAGGAGCTGCAAAGGATTGGCTATTGTACCTTGAGCCTAACTCCATCACAACTTGGAATGATTTGAAGAGGGTGTTTCTAGAAAGGTATTTTCCTGCTTCAAGAGCTGCTTCAATAAGGAAAGAGATATGTGGCATCGTGGCAAGGGAACGAGTCACTAGTGAATCTTGGGGAAAGGTTCAAACATTTGGTCTCTAGTTGCCCTCGAGCATCAAATTTCTGAACAACTCCTGGTCCAATACTTTTATGAAGGATTGTTGCCTATGGATAGGAATCATTGGATCTTTGCTAGTGGGGAGCATTAGTTGATAAGACCCCAGCTGCTGCTAAGCAACTTATTGAGAACATGTCGTTGAATTCCCAACAGTTTTCTACAAGAAGAAATTCAGTTGAGCCAAGAGGTGTGCATGAGATTCATAGTTCATCTTCTAACCAGGCCGCCCTTGAGAATAGATTGGATGAGCTGACCTCCTTTGTAAGACAATTGGCAATAGACAAGGTTCAGCCGGCAAAGTTATGTAGCATGTGCAATGCACCTGAGCATCCATTTGATCCATGCCCAATCCAGAGAGAAGAATTTGTCAGTGAAGTACCTCAGGCTTTTGCAGTGAACCCCTATAATCAAGGAGGCAGTCAGAATCGGTACAGCATTCCAGACCTCTCTACTAATAGGTACCATCCTAGCTGGAGAAATCACCCTAATCTGCGGTATGGGAACTCTTCCCAACAACAGCCGATGGCACCTCAAAATCATCCTCCAGTGTCCACTTCTACACCTTCTGGACCATCATTAGAAGACTTGGTAAAGCAAATGGCTGCGTCTAGTGTACAGTTTCAGCAGAGGACAGATGCTAGTATTCAAGATTTGAGGACTCAGATTGGACAGTTGGCCACATCCATGAATAGCATACAACAAGGTCAAGGGACAAACCAGCTGCCTGCACAGCCAGTGATCAATCCTAATGCCTCCAACCCCAATGTGAGTTCCATATCTTTGAGGTCTGGAAAAGTTGTTGAGGCCACTTCTGGAAAGGATGAAGAAACTGTTAAGGCTACTCCTGAGCCTACTGTTGAGGCTACTCCTGAGCCTGTGGTTGAAGTTGAAACTGAGAGAGTATATAGACCACCCATTCCATTCCCACACAGAATTCAGAAAAATTTGAAGATGGGTGGTGAGAATAAAGAGAAGGAGATTCTTGATGTTTTCAGAAAAGTAGTTGTTAATATTCCACTGTTGGATGTGATCAAGCAAGTGCCCAGATATGCTAAATTTCTGAAGGACCTATGCACTAACAAGAGGAAGATGAAGACTAATGAGAGGGTTGACTTGGGAATGAATGTCTCAGCGCTTATCCAGTCAAAGATAGAGAGAGTTGCTTCTATAGGCCCTAGTCAAGTACTGCCACAAAAGTGCAAGGATCCAGGCACCTTCACTATCCCATGCACTATTGGGGACAAGAAGTTTGAGAACTGTATGTTGGACTTGGGAGCATCAATCAATGTCATGCCTACCTCCATCTTTAATAACCTTGATCTGGGGCCATTGCAGTATACAGGTCTTACCATTCAGGTTGGCTAACAGGACCGAAGTGCCCGACCCATGGGGATGGTAGAGGATGTCCTAGTGCAAGTTGATGATTTGATATTCCTGCAGACTTCTATATCCTAGACATGGCGGAGAGAGACTCGATCCAAGTAGATCACCCATAATCTTGGGGAGACCATTCATGATGACATCCAAGACCAAGATTGATGTTTATGATGGGACTATGTCGATGGAGTTTGGTGGTATTGTGGCCAAATTCAAGATTTTTGATGCTATGAAGCACCCAGTAGAGGAGCACTCTGTATTCCACTTAGAGTTGCTGTCTGAACTCATTGAGAACACTCATGATGACCTTATTTATGATTTTCCTGTTATTTCTGGTTTTGATGATGTATATACTTGTACTAACTGCACTAACACTAACCCATGTTCTGTTTGTTCTGAGTTTTTGGATTTAACATTGCAGGGTGAGGATGATAGTGAAAGTGATAATGAGAGTGAAGCAGTTTACTCAGCAAAAGTCCTTGACCCTATGGCTGCTCCCAATGCTCCATCTGTTGAGCAGCCGCCTCCTTTGGAACTCAAACCACTTCCTGAGAACTTAAAGTATGCCTACTTGGGGAGGGATGCAACATTGCCGATCATCATTTCCTCCAGCCTCAACTCGATCGGGAAGACAAGCTTTTAGAAGTTCGAGGAAGAACAAGAAGGCCATTGGGTGGACATTGGCCGATATTCCAGGAATTAGCCCCTCCGGATGCATGCACAGAATTTTCTTAGGAGGATGGGGCTAAGCCGATCAGACAGGCCCAAAGGCGACTTAACCCACTCGATTACGGATGTGGTAAAGAAAGAGGTGACCAAGCTTCTACAGCAGGTATTATCTATCCCATCTCCGATAGTTCTTGGGTAAGTCCGGTTCAAGTTGTACCAAAGAAGTCCGGTCTAACAAAGTAGTTAGGAATGAGAATAATGAACTTGTGCCTACTAGAGTCCAGAATAGTTGGAGAGTTTGTATAGACTATAGGAAGCTAAACCAGGCCACCCGAAAGGATCATTTTCCTTTGCCGTTCATAGATCAGATGCTAGATCGGCTGGCTGGTCAGTCCCATGCTTGTTTTCTAGATGGCTTTTCCGGTATTTCCAGATTCATATTGCCCCCGAGGATCGTGGAAAAAGACCACCTTCACGTGCCCCTTCGATGACGTTTGCTTATAGGAGGATGCCTTTTGGCCTCTCGTAATGCTCCTGGCACCTTTCAAAGATGCATGCTTAGTATTTTCTCCGATTTTATTGAAAACTGCATAGAGGTGTTTATGGATGATTTTACTTGTGTATGGCTCCTCTTTTGATGCTTGTTTGCATAGTCTAGATCTAGTTCTTGAGAGATGCATTGATATTGATTTGATTCTCAATTATGAGAAATGTCATTTCATGGTAGAACAGGGGGATAGTATTGGGTCATGTAATTTCCAAAGAGGGTATTTCTGTGGATCCTGCAAAAATAAATGTAATTGCTTCATTTCCTTACCCATCTTGCGTGACGCGAGATACGTTCCTTTCTTGGACATGCAGGTTTCTACAGCGCTTTATAAAAGACTTGACAAGAAGATAGCACCGCTTTGTCAAAATCTGCTGAAAAATGATGCCTGTTCGGTTTGATGAAAAGTGCAAAGAGTCGTTTGACTATTTGAAGAAGGCGTTGACTTCTACCCCTGTCATCCAGCCCCCCAGACCGACACTCCCGTTTGAACCGATGTGTGATGCCTCAAATTTTCTTTGTGGGGGCAGTTACGGCACAAAGGGTGGGCAAAGTTGCCCATGTAATTCACTATGCTTCTAGGACCCTAGATGCCGCACAGCAAATTACACCACCACCGAGAAAGAGCTGCTAGCTATTGTATTTGCACTTGACAAGTTTAGGTCTTATTTGCTAGGTTCTAGGGTGACTGTTTTTTCTCGACCATGCAGCTTTGAAATATCTCTGTTGAAGAAGCCGAAGCTAAGCCCGGCATCGATCGGTGGATGCTTTTGCTTCAGGAATTCAATGTGGAGATAAAGGATAAAAGTGGAGCTGAAAATTTGGTAGCAGATCATTTGAGTAGGATAGCAAGGGATGAGGATATTTTTCCCATCCAAGATGATTTCCCGATGAGAGAGTTACATATGTATGGGGTAACCCCCTGGTTTCTTGACATTGTAAATTTTCTAGTTCTTGGTGTTGTTCCCGCAGTACAAGTAGACAGAAGTTCCATAAGTCAAGAGCGATGCAAAGTATTATGTGTGGGATGACCCCTATCTGTGGAAGTTTTGCGGTGACCAGGTCATTCGGAGGTGTGTACCCGAGCATGAGACGAGTCCATCCCGCATTTCTCACATGCATCTCCGGTTGGAGGACACTTTGGACCTCAAAGGACAGCAGAAGAAAAGTCCTGGACTCCGGGTTCTACTGGCCCACACTTTTTAGGGATTCATATGAGGTATATAAGAGTTGTAAAGAATGTCAAATAACAGGCCCGACAATCACTCGTAGGAGTGAGATGCCCCAACAGCCCATGCTCTTTTGTGAAGTTTTTGATGTGTGGGGGATGGACTTCATGGGTCCCTTCCCTCCTTCTTTTGGTTTTGTATATATTTTGTTGGCTGTAGATTATGTTTCAAAGTGGGTGGAAGCAATCCCCACTAGGACTAACGATGCTCAGATTGTTTCAAAATTTGTTAGGTCCAACATTTTTTTGCAGGTTTGGTATACCCAAGGCCATCATCAGTGACCAGGGCACGCATTTTTGCAACAGAACCATGGAGGCCCTACTCAGAAAATATGGGGTTGTACATAGAGTGTCTTCTGCTTACCACCCCAAAACCAATGGTCAAGCTGAAATATCCAACAGAGAGATCAAGCAAATTCTGGAGAAGATGGTGCAGCATAATATAAAGGAATGGATCCACCGTCTGGAAGACGCACTTTGGGAACAAAGGACTTCTTTCAAGACCCCTATAGGGATGTCCACATTTCGGATAGTTTTTGGTAAGGAATGTCAAATCCAGGTGGAGGTTGAGCATAGAGCATCTTGGGCGAGAAAGAGTTGTAATATGGATATGAATAAATCTGGTGTTGAAAGAAAGCTGCAGTTGCAGCAACTTGAGGAGCTTAGGCTTGAAGCCTATGAAAGCTCCAAGATTTATAAAGAAAAGACAAAACAATTTCATGATAGAATGATTGTTAGGAAAGAATTTTTTGTGGGCCAGATAGTATTATTGTTTAACTCCCTTTGAAACGATGGTTGGGAAACTTAGGTCCAAATGGGATGGCCCCTTTGTCATTACTAATGTGTTTCCTTATGGTGCAGTAGAGATTACACGTGCAGGTACACACAAGCCTTTCAAGGTTAATGGGCAGAGGTTGAAACCATTCCATGGTGTGGATGTTGTTGTTCCTATGGATGCCAATGTTGAGGAGCTATCTTTGGATGCTCCAACCTACACTGATGCTTGATCAAGGAGTTTCTTTTCCTTTCCCTCACTCTGATTGTAAAGTCTGTTGTTGTTCATTGGGGACAATGCATGTTTTAAGTGTGGGGGAGGGAACTAGTTGTAGTTTTTCTTTTCTTTGAATAAAGCTCCTGAATAATTTGAGAAGCTCAGGAGCATTTGTGTGTTAAGTTTTTAGTTGGCAAGTTTGCTAGATTTTGATTGATGTTGCACAGATTGCTTGCATGATTGATAAGTGATGATTCCCCCTAGGCTGAAAAAATTTTGTGATTCCCATGTGAAATTGAAAACTGAACTTTGGGATTTTGTTATGATAGCATGATGAATGATAAGTTTGGGGTGATAGGGAGCACACACTAGGGATAGTATCTCTTTCAAACAATTTGCATGAATGTCCAGGTGAGGTTTTGAGCCTCCAACATGTTTTAAAATGTGTGAAAATCACTTTCAAGTTGTACTTCCCTGGATTTGATTGAATCTCTTTTTGGTTTGCATGATTATATGTGTGTAGCAAATGATTTAGGCAGTTTCTTTGTAAATAGCTACTTGGCCTGAATAAACTAATTCCTATTGCATGTTCCCTAGTTAGCCCTTTTGAGCCTATTAGCCTATTAGTTCTTGATAACCTAATGTTATAAGCCCAAAAATCTGGAAAACCATGTTAACCCGATCTTAGAATTAGGAGAGCATGTAATCTTAGAATGGGTGCAAGAAACTAAAGTTTGGGGTGGCTGCAAGGTGTAATATGTTGTTGGGATTGAAAAAAAAAAAATGTTGGAGCCAAAAGCTTGTGAAAGAAAAAGTGTACAAATGTTGAAAAAAAAAAAATACAAAAATACAAAAATGCCAAAAAGAAATAAAAAGAGCTGTAGCCACCCAGAAGTGTAAAAAAAAAATAAAGAAAGGAACTTGAGTGAAATTCAAAGTGTAAATATAGTTCATGCTCTCTTAGTTCCTAGGGTCTTCAGCTTAGTTCCTTTGTATATCCTACCCTTAGCCAGGCCCCATTACAACCCATAAAAGACCTTCTGATGTTGCTTGCATGTTTTCTGTGGGAGCCATTTTGAGGTGAAAATCAAACTTTTGGGAAGTGTACTTGAAAAGTGAAACTGAGTGCAAGTTGTTAGCCTGACATAAACTGAGTGACTGAGTGAACAAATAATGCCCTTGTGAGGAAGGCGGTTGTTTGGATTTGGTGATCTCCCTCTTGTGTGTGACTTAGATCCCCTGCTTAGATTTCTGATTGTTTTCATGATGAAACTCTCAAATGTTTGGAATAAATGAATGTGGGGATTGCTCTGTTTGAAAAGAGGGAAACAATGAAGAAAAACTGTTTTTGATGTATTGCTTGAATGTGTGCAATGTTGATTGAATCTTTTGAGCTTGCCAGGTCTTGAGTCTTTTTGATTTTTTGAGTCTTAGTTTGCTTGGGGACAAGCAAAGTTTAAGTTTGGGGTATTTTGATAAGCCTCTGGCTCATCTAGTTTTATAGCTAGTATGACCAGGGTTTTGTGCAAATTATATCGTATTTTTACCCAAATTAGATTAGATTGTCCTCAAGCAAGGTTTTGAGTCTCTAGAGTAGTTTTAAGTTAATTTAGCTAGTTTTAAGTCAAAATAATACACTTATGCTTATTTCCTTGTTTTCAGGTTAAGTAGAAGCTGAGAAAATAAAGAACAGAGGTCTCGCCCCGCGAAGGACACGCTCGCCACGCGACCCCGAAGCCTGACTGTTCCAAGAAATTGCTAAGTCTCTGGGTCGCCTCGCGAAGAAGGTCTCGCCCCGCGAGTCTTCCAAACCTGAAAAAAGTCAGAGACGATCACGGCTTGCCCGTGTTGAAGGTCATGGCCGTGGCAGTTTTGAAGCTGAAGAGTCTCGCCTCGCGAGCATCCCTTCGCCTCGCGAATATGAAAGTCAGAGAGCATCACGGTTAGGCCCTGATGGCCATCACGGGCGTAAGGAGGAAACTCTTCATATCCTCGCCTCGCGAGAGTCACTTCGCCTCGCGAGAATGCCAAGGGTTGCTGACTGTTTATGAAATTCACCTCGCGAATGTTTGCTCGCCTCGCGAGCCATCTGAATTCTGAATTTGTATAAAAGGCTGTTCTGAATATTTTGTAGAGACTTTTGCTACTCCAACTTTCTGATATACAATTTTCTCTGCGATTTCGTTTTTGCCATGGAGCACTAAGTCCTAGGATTAGTCTACTGTTTGAGGATCCTATATACTTGAGGTTATGTAATCCCTATTTTAACTGCTTTTCCCTTTTCAATACCATATTTCATATTTCTGTTTGTTATTTCAGGAGTGTGTAATATTGTATTGATTTGTTTCAGTGATGTAAATTTCCTATGCATAATCGCGTTTGTTAATTCGCGTGTGTTCATTCATGATCGTTTGATCATGAGCGCTTAATCCCGTTTGTTATTTCGGGAATAGGAATTTGCATCCATAGTAGCAATTACGTTGTTAGTTGTTCTTTGAATCGAAAGGGGATTAGAATCTGCTTAGGGCTTGGGTTTACATTAACCAAGGATAGTTGGGAATTCTTGACAGTAGATTAATCGTTGTTTGATAATTGATAATCCCTTTTCAACTGCCTTGTTTTTGATTGCTCTGTTTTGTTTGTTTCTTATTTTGCACTCCAATCCAAACCCCCCCCAAAACTGATTTTTGTGAAAGGTAATATTCTCAGAGTCCTTGAGAGACGACATCCGAGTTGTCGCACTATACTACACTTTTAAACCCGCTCGTCCTTTTTGGCGCGTGCGCGACAGCGCGACCAATGACACCAGGAGCGGAGGTCAATTTTGGAGAAAACCGTGGCTCCAAATAATTCACCCAAAAGGCCATCCACAGTGGGAAAGGGATAACGGTCCTTGACCGTGATGGAGTTCAAGGCGCGATAATAAACACAAAAGCGTCAAGACCCAGCCTTTTTTTATAATCAACAGAACCGGGGAGGAACATGGACTTGTACTAGGCTCGATAATCCTTTCTTGAAGCATTTCAGAAATGAGTTTGGTCATGGCCTAGTTTTGGTAATGAGGATAATGGTAAGGCTTTATGTTTACAGGTTGGGCTTGTGGTAATAAATGGATATGGTGGTCATGGGCTCTAGGGGGGTAGTCCATGAAGAACTCCAAAAACTGAGAGGAAATTAGTAAGTAATTTGTGAAGTTGTGGGTTGGGGTGTTGGGGTTTGGTTTCTGCTGGGCTAGTCACAGAGAGGGCCCAATAAGTGTTGTTAGGAGAGGCAATGGGCCATTATAGCAAGGCACATGTTTGGGCAATGGCATGGGTGTCTAGGGAAATTTAGGGAGGGATTGAAGGGAGATGTCCTAACAGAGTGGTGTACATCATGTGTTTACCCTGGTGTGTGAAGGACATTGAAGGGATGGAGAAATCATAAAGTATAGTCCCTAAAGTACCAAGCCAAGCCATACCCAGTACAACATTAGTACCCTGAATAGGGAGAATAAAGGGGTACCTGAAAAAGGTGGGACTGCAAATGTAAGGGGACACCAGAAGAAAGCCCTGAGCATTGAATGAAGTCACCATTGCTAACCATAACAGAATTCTGGAAAGGGGGTGACCGGTAATTGGATAAAATATGTAAGGCGGGGACTGGATTATGTTGTGTGAACTTCCCGTGTCAATGAGGATAGTCACAGGGTGTTTCGCGATAGAGCCAACCATGCATAAAGTTTGAGGTGTTGGGACACCGAAAGAGGCGGTGCTCGAGAGGTGAAACAGGGTCGATTCAGGGGTGGCTTGGCTCGAGAGGAGGGTTGAAGGCATGGGTGGTGGTTCTGGGTCAAGGGGGTAATGGGGTTAGTTAGGATTTCATCGGCTTCGTCACTGAGAAGGAGAAGGAATTGCTTGGCTTTACAGTGGTCGTTGGGGTGGAATTCGTCGTCATAGTTGAAACAGAGCCCTTTTTCTCGTCGGGCCTGCATCTCTGCGGGGTTCAAAAAGGGAATCGGAAAAGGGGAGGAAGGCGGCGGTTTGGGTAGTAATGGTGGCGGATTTTGGGAGTTGTGTGGGGAAGGTCGACGATAGTTAGATTGTTGTTGGTCATGGATTTTGGACTCAATGAGTTTGGCCAAGCCAAGGGTTTGGGACAGGGAGTGAGGCTTCAGGATGGCAAGCTCCCTCTGTATATCGATCTGAAGACCCAAGATGAAACAGTTAAGGAGGGTCTCGTGAGACAGGCCAGTATCCGATTGGAGAGTCGTTCGAAGGCCGCCTGATATTCTACCACTGAACCCACATGCCGGAGTTTGAATAAGGCAGCTTGGTGGTTTTCGAAAGAGGATGAACCGAATCAAAGCTCCAAGGCATAGGCGAAAGCTTCCCAAGTGGAGAGCTGGTGGTTGCCATACATCCACTTGAACCAACTCAGAGCCTCACCAACCATGAAGAATCCGACAAGGTCCATACACTGAGCATCTTCAAGGTTATAGTAAAGGAAGTATTGTTTTGCTTGGAAAATCCAATCCAGGACATTAGAGCCATCGAAAATGCGTAGGATAAGTTTAGGTGGTTTTGGCTGGTGTGGTGGTAGTGGTGGCGGTGGGGGTGGAGGTGGTGATGGTGGTGGGGGAGCCTGTGATTTTGTCAACCAGTCCAGCAAGCACGATTGTAAGGGCCTCATAGCAGGAATCCATGGTCATTTGCAAAGACGAATGCGACTCATCCAAGCGCATTTGAAGCTGCTCGAGCTTCTCATGGAGAATAGTCATGGCGTCCTCTAGAACCTGTGTGTTTTTGGGAGGCATGGTAGGAGATGAAAGCACCAATGATAGGGTTTTCCAAGATTAGGGTAACTTTTTCCTAAATTCGAGAGTAGGAAAACTCTCTCCAGAAAGTTCAAGAGGGAATGGAATATTTTCTTTCTTCCATTTTCATTCAACAGTACCTTCCTATATCTAAGTAGGCAATTACACAAAAGGTGGATCAGGTGACACCTGTCCCTTACAATAAAAAAGCATAACAACACATACTAAAAAACATAAAAGATAACAACAAATTCAAATATTGAAATAAAACACAGAAATTGCTAAATTTGAAAATCCTTCATCCAGCTAGGTTTAGTGACATCTCTCTTAGGCCTGTTATTCGGGCCTCCACTTGTTTCAACAACTTCATGATTTTGGGCCTTATCATAAGCAACCTAAAGTGGGGAACTTATTAGTTTGAAAAAAAATGTTAGATTTATCATTTTGAAACCAATAACATTCTTTTCACTTCACCTCCACAAAACTAACAATCAAACAAATATTATTAAATTGTAAGAATAACTTCATACCATTTTTTGCAATTTAATATAAAGAAGTGATTTTTTTTATACAACCCTAATGAAATATATTATCCTAAAATCGCTCTTCAGTAAATACATCCAAACATAAAATTGACTTTATTATAATCGATTATAACAATAATCGATTATACGCATATTCAATTATGGAAATAATCATTTTTTTTTTGTTGCAATTGATCTAAACATCCACTTTGAAAAAAGCTTTTGATTATTTCGAAATCAACCACATTTTCTCATTTTATCTCTATATAACTAACTATAAAAAAGTATTATTATTTTATATGAAAAACCTCGTACATTTTTTTTAATTTACTACATAAAAGTAATTTTTTACATCATGCAAATGAAATTAATTATCTTTAAAATCATTTTTCAAAAAACATATACTCAAACAAAAAATCAAAAATATATTCTTATTATAATTGATTATCATAATAATCGAACAATTATGGATATAATCTATTTTCCGCTGCTTCAAACATAAAATTGATTTTATAATTATCTTATGGAAATAATAATTTTTTTGCAGCAACAGACATTGAGGGATAATCGAAAAAATTTTTTTTTTTTAAAAAAATATTTAAAATCACTGGTTCGATCCATTCTCTAGATTACTATGCATTAGCAGCAAAATTATCTATAGGAAAATTTTTTGCGAACACAAGACACTTCAACTCAAGGTACCATAATTGGCACAAGACATGAAAGTTTATGGATGCAACCAATTCATGAAAAACGCATATCACGCGCATATGGACAGGAAACTGAGAAATAAGCTTTTCGAGTGAAGAGCCCTCGTAGACCCTGATGCGATCATATTATCGTCTCGTCCATTAGCGTACTTTAATTCAAAGTATCATGTGGACAGAAAACGAAATATAAGATAATAAAACCTTTTCTGATCAAAAAAAGATAATAAAACCTTTTGCCAAAGAAGTCTAGCTAGCTTTAGCAGTACCATGTGGAAGCAAGTAACTGGATTATATGGTTATGCTTGTTTTAAGGAGACACTAACGAGGTTTCCTTACAAATATCCATTATTATTTATTCAAAGATTCGATCCTGTCAAAGATTTGATCATTGTACTATATATATATAAAAGAAGGAAAGCATAATAACAAAAAATAAAATAAAAAGAAGTATAAAAGCATAGTTGATTTCGAAATGGCCTGAGATGTATTTGGCATAAGCTTAGCCAAATTTTTTTTTTAATACAATTTAAAGTTTAGATTGGGGGAATGCATGCCTCCTTGCAAAGTCGGAGAATACCACCAACCTCAGAGATAATTTAAACTGGAATTTACATATTGCCTATCAACAGAGGAAATCTAAGAATCAAACCCAAGTTACAACTAATATGGGTGAAAGACTTGACCAGATGTGCCAACCCTGTTGGCAAGCTTAGCCTAATTCACTACAAGAAAATTTAGGATTAAGCATAGCAAATTTAGTAGCTAATCTCCAGAAGAAAAAAAATGCTACAAATTATCTATGAAATTACTACAAGTATAGTCGTAGCATAAAACAAGTAGCAAATTAGCCAGGAAAAAAAATTCTAGATAATTTTAAAACAAATCCTAGCTATTTTGTAGTTAATGTATAGCAAAATGTTGTTAATTATTCAATTTTCCTATCTATATAACTAGGATATTATTATAGAAATTTCATAGCTAATGTGTAGCTAAAAAAATAAAATAGGCTTTACTACACTTTTGATTATCCCATTATTGGTCATATGCGGTTTTACTCCTTATAATCTTTTTGTGCAAATTTGTACCCCAATTTTTCCATGTCGCAAATTCGGTCTACCGACCAATGTTTGTCATATTTTTCAATGATCAACATTGGGCAATCACTCCTTTAAACTATAACAATTTCATAATTATTACCTAAATAATTCATAGTTTCTAATCTAAATGTTCTATTTCAAAGTTATTCCGTACAAGAAAATCATTTTATAGCATGGCCTAAAAGCCTAAGCCAATTAAAAAAAAAAGAGGACACCAATAAAATCATTTTATAGCATGGCCTAAAAGCCTAACCCAAAATAGTTAGGTAGTTAGTTTATATATATATATATATATATATATCTATATATATATATATATATATATATATATATAAAGAAAAGATGGAAACTTATAATTTGTTATGAATCCAAAAAGCAAAAGACCATTCAAATCTATAAAATATTTCAAAAAGAAAGTTTCATCCTTTACATAGTAATGAATTTTCTCATATACTTTACGAACTAGTGAAATCCCCACCATCGATAAAAATGGGAGAGAGATAGTCTTTGTAATATAATAAAGGGGGGAAGAAGAGGTTTAAGGGTGAGATTCCCCCCATTATTTCCTCTAGTTATTTTCCAATGGAGAGAATTCATTCCCCTTTGGTCGCGCTGTCGCCACGCGCCAAAACGCAAGCGATTTACAAAATAATGTAGATAGGGAAGCGACAACTCGAGTATCGTCTCACAAGGACTCTTAGGTTGCTATTATTAACAGAAAATCAGTTTTGGGGGGTTTGGAGTGAATGCAAATAAGAAACGAAACAAAACAGAGCAATGAAAACAGAGCAGTTTAAGAGATTAACAAATAAACTAAAGACGATCAACCTACTGTTCTCGGTTTCCCACTATTATTGGTTCATGCAAATTCCAAGCCTTAAGCAGATTCTAATCCCCTCCCGGTTGTAGCAACAATTAACAAACGAAATCACTACTACAGATATATGTTCCTATTCCCGAATTAAACAAACGGGGTGAAGCCCTCATGAACTAAACGAACATGAACGAACACACGCGAATTAAACAAACGCGATTAAGTATAGGAACATAACATCACCGAAATGAATCAACACAACACTATACACTCCTGAATTAAACAAACAGAAACATATAGCATAGCATTGAAAAGAGAAAAGCATACAAAATAGGGATTACAAGAACCTCAAGTGTAGTAATGGAAACCAATCACAGTAGATTAATCTAGGAGACTAGCTCTCCATTACTAAATTCGCAGCTATCTAAACTAAAAGAAAACAAAAACTAGAGAAAAAGATCCTCTTCAATTCTGTCTAAAACACTTAAATACAATTTCTGGATTCCGCTGGCTCGCGAGGCGAACACTGACTCGCGAGGCGAATCTTGCAGCGTTTGGTCTTCTCGCGATGCGAAGTATGGCTCGCGTGGCGAGGAATGGAAAAGTCATGGCTTCTGGTCTTCACTCTCGCGAGGCGAGTCATCTATTCGCGGGGCGACACAGAAAGGATTGCAAATTTTCTGGCACAGTCACCTTCAGGTTCGTGAGGCAAATGCCTACTCGCGGGGCGAAAGCTCCAGATTTATTTCTTTTTATTAACCTGAAAACAGAAAATAGCATAAGTGCTTTATTTAACTCTAAATCAACTAAATTAACTTAAAAATACTTTAAAGACTCAAAATGCTGCTTAAAGACAATCAAGTCTAATTTGGGTGAAAATGATATAAAATTATCACAAAACCACGGTCACACTAGCTATAAACCTAGATGAGCCAGCGCCTGATCACCCTTTTAGACATATTCCACCCTAAAGCCTAAAAGTCCAGGAATAGATCACATAAGTAGAAGTTGATAAAGTTCAGCAGCTTCCACCACTTTTGGTTCACAAGCAGGTATAGAAATAACTACATAACAAAGTCTTAAAAAATAAAAACAAAGGAACATATCTGCAAACACACACAGACAAAGAATCAACATAAATATACTCGGTTACTCACTGTGATCCCACACTTTTCCTGAGTTCCAGCAAACAGACTTGAAACCTTGCTATTTCTTTAATCTTAAGAATGCCAAAGAGAGAGAGAATGATAGGTACAGAACAATAATGAAAGGAAACAAAGCTGTATTCATTGTATCATTAACTATGGTGGCCTGTATCAAGACGATAACAAAACCTCAAGAGTGTGAATACATAGAGAAAACAAGGAAAACAAATAACAAGATATCCGGGCAAATTAGAGGAGTGTCCCTTTATCTCCCAAAGTTCTAAGTCCCAAATTCCAGATATCCTCTACTCGTAACAACTTTATAAATCATACAAGGCTCTTCAAAACCACCTATAACAACTTTCTTAAAAACACCCGACCCAAAGGAAACATCCTAAGCTGGTCATTCTAAAAGACAACTACTGGAAAGAACTCCGTAGTTCTCACCATTAAAAACAATCACCCACCTCTTCTAGGATCGGGGTTAATATCCCCAAGTAAGGTCAGGAGCTTCTCGGCACCGCCTGCCCTAGTGTACCAAGGTACAACAGCCAAGAACCAGGAAAACCTGATATATTGTAAGGGTGAGATACCAATATATGGATTAATTAGGATAACTACATGCACACACACAAAACAACTTGCACAAGTAATATTCATATCCAACTGGAGATTTTCACAAATAAGCATAACATTCAATAAACATCGTCGTTTTTGAAAAATGCATGACACTTCTATATTCAACTTCTATCCTAATCTACGGAGATCCCAACTTCCTTTTAAAAATGAGTTGATGAGGCTCGATTGACAAAAAGGCACAGCGTATTTTTCCACAGCACTGCCCAAAACTCCAGCGTAGTGATCAATGTGTGTGGATATCCATAGTATACTGTCCAACTCAAGGCACAGTAAACAAGGCATATGGATTTCATTGTCCATCAAGGCACAATGATACAACGTCTTGAATATCTTAGCCAGGATATCCAGATTAACATCGACGGCACGTCTGCCGAATAATGCATGAGAAAAACATTTTGTTTTCACAGCTTTTCTTTGTGTTTCATTCTTTCCCTGTCGAGGCTCAAGGCTCACGACCACCCATGAATTTTCGACGTTTTAAATTTTTCAGTGTCAACACAGGACGTTTTAGCCCGAGTGTCCAATCACAACAGTCCTAGACCTGTGCACTAGTCTTAGACTTTGTGGTCGTAGAAAACAATTTTCACCTTTAACCATGTTCATCATGATGTATATGGACACACAGTCCACAACAATGTATGCAGGACACATAGTTCACAACAACATATGTAGGACACATAGTTCATAACAACGTATATAGGACACGGTCCACAACAATGTATATAGGACATACAGTCCACAACCACGTATATAGGACACACAGTCCACAACATCGTGATACGGATCATAGATCCACGTGTTTTCGTTCAGTGAAAATACAAATCCAAAACAAAACCTCCGTAACTTATCCAAGTTATCGGAATATTTTCGTTGAGTATAACTTTTGGCAAAAGAAAACTTTTTCATTTGAAATTCATTTTTAAAAACTACGAGTTATAGAAAATCTATTTCATTTCCAAAAATGTATTATATTTTGAAACTTTATTTTTCTGAAAAATATTTGAAGCTTTGCAAGAAAATCCTCCCCTCCCCCCCTGATCAACCTCTGGCTAGTCTAGTTTTATAACTAGAAAAACCTTGGCTTTGTGCTAATTATATCTCATTTTCGCCCAAATTAGACTTGATTGTCTTTAAGCAGCATTTTGAGTCGTTTAAGTAGTTTTAGGTTAATTTAGTTGATTTAGAGTCAAATAAAGCACTTACAGCTATTTACTGTTTTCAGGTAATAAAAAGAAATAATTCTGGAGTTCTTCGCCCCGCGAGAAGGCATTCGCCTCGCGAACCTGAAGCGTGACTGTTCCAGAAAAATGCAAGATTTCTGTGTCGCCCCGCGAATACATGTCTCGCCTCGCGAGACTGAAGACCAGAAGCCAGGACTCTTCCATTCCTCGCCACGCGAGCCGTACTTCGCCTCGCGAGAAGATCAAACGTTGCAGACTGTTCATAAGATTCTCGTCGCGAGACAGTGTTCGCCTCGCGAGCGCGCGCAGAACTCACAGATATAAATTGCTGTTCTATGGCAGATTGCAGTAGTTAGTCATTAGTAGTTTATCTTCTTTTCTTTTAGAATAGGACTGCTACGAATTAGGTTTAGTGCTTTGTTTTTCCTTTGTAATGGAGAACTAGTCTCCTTGATTAGTCTACTGTAATTGATTTCCACCACACTTGAGGTTTTGTAATTCCTGTTTTGTATGCTTTTCCCTTTTCAATACTATGCTATATATTTCTGTTTGTTTAATTCAGGAGTGTATAGTGTTGTGTTGATTTATTTCGGTGATGTTATGTTCCTATATTGAATCGCGTTTGTTTAATTCGCGTGTGTTTGTTCATGTTCGTTTAGTTCATGAGGGCTTAACCCCGTTTGTTTAATTCGGGAATAGGAACATATATCTCGTAGTAGCGATTTCGTTTGTTAATTGTTGCTACAACCGAAAGGGGATTAGAATCTGCTTAGGGCTTGGAATTTACATGAATCGATGATAGTTGGGAAATCGAGAACAGTAGATTAATCGTATTTAGCTATTTGATAATCTTTTAAACTGCTCTGTTTTTTTATTGCTCTGTTATTGCGTTGTTTTCTTTGTTTAATTTCAAACCAACCCCCCCCCCCCCCCCCAAAAAAAAACTGATTTTTGTGATAAATAACAAGTCAAGAGTCCTTGTGAGACGATACTCGAGTTGTCGCTCCCTATAACTACATTTTTACAAATCGCTCGCATTTTTTGGCGCGTGCGCCACAGCGCGACCAAAAATTGGCGCCGTTGTCGGGGACTCTTGTTGTTATTAACAGAAAATAATTTAAAATAAAAATCTCTTTGCTGAATTAGTTTTGGCTACTTTGTCTGGTTGTGAATCTTAGTACTTCCCATGGAGTTTGGTGATATTGTGGCAAAGTTTAACATCTTCGATGCTATGAAACATCCATTGGAAGAGCACTCTGTTTTCCAATTAGAGTTGCTCTCTGACATTATTGATGACACCCATAAGGACCTTGTTTCTGATTTTCCATTTATTTCTGGCTTTGATGATATATATTCATGTACTGAGTGTACTGACACTAACCCGTGTGCTATTTGTGCTGAGTTTCTTGATTCAACTTTGCAGGGTGATAGTGTGAGTGAAGCTGTCTGTTCAGCCGAAGTTCTTGACATCATGGCTACTCCAAATGTACCATCCATTGAGCAGCCACCCTCCTTAGAGCTCAAACCACTTCCAGGGAATCTGAAGTATGCTTACTTGGAGACGAATGAAAAACTTCCAGTCATCATTCCCTCTAGCCTTGACTTTGACCAGGAAGCTAAACTATTGGAGGTTCTGAAGAAGCACAAGAAAGCGATTGGAGAGGGACTGGATTTTGCACCATGGCCAGTCCAAGGGGTTGAACCCCAATTTTATTGGGAGGACTTTATTGATAAAGAGGTCAACCTTGACCCAAGAGGGAGGGAGAAGTCAGCCGCACTTGGCGAGGTCACCATGATTGTCAAGCACTCACTTCCATATCAAGGCTGCAAGTTAGGGGACCATGGAACAAGCTTCAGTCCTTTGTCTATTACGTGGGCATTATGCTGCAGGCCATGGGATCCGGGAGGATCATACTGCAATTTGGGCATTCCGTGGCCACTGTATCACAGACAGTGGGATCCTGGTGGAACCGTCCCAATGAGTTTTCTTAAACCCTTTCTCTTTAGTTTACTTGCATTTTCTTGTTAGTTTCTGCCTTGCTTTGTTTTTGTTTTGTTTTCTTTTAGCTCCTGAATAATGTGAGAAGATCAGGAGTATGTGTGTTGAGTCTTGTGTCGGCAAGATTGATTGGATTCTAGTTAAATTTTGCATAGATGACTGCATGTTATGTGTTGATAATTTTCCCCCCTAGGATCTGAAATTTGAAAATTTGATCCCCATTTGAAAAGTTGAAAACTGAACTTTGAGATATTTTGTTGTGATGGCATGATTTATGATAAGTTTGGGGTGATGGGAAGCACACACTAGGGATAGAATCTCGGTCAAACAATTTGCAAAAATGTCCAGGTGAGGATTTGAGCCTCCAACATGTTTTTGACTGTGAAAATCACTTTTGAGCTGCACTTTCCCGAATTTGCTTGAATCTCTTTATGGTTTGCATGCTTATGTGTTTGCTTCAGATGATTTAGGCATTTTCTTTGTAAATAACTACTTAGCCTAAAATTGAACCCTTCCTAATGCATGTTCCCTAGTTAACCCCTTTGAGCCTAATTAGCCTGTTAATTCTTGTTGACCTCATGTTATAAGCTAAAATCTGGAAAACCATGTTATCCTGATCTTAGGATTAGGAGAGCATGGAATCTTGACAAGAGAATGTTTGCAAGAAGCTAAGTTTGGGGTGGCTACAAGGTGTAATGTGTTGTTTGGGATTGAGAAAAAGAAAAAAATACAATAAAAAGGTTGGAGCCAAAGGTAAAGAAAAAAAATAGTAAAAAAAAAAGAGTCAAAAAGGCTATTTGAATAAAAAGGCTGTAGTCACCCAAGGCAAAAGAAAAATGAAAAAAGGAACTTGAGTGGAAATTCAAAGTGTAAAAAGCTCATGCTCTCTTAGTTCCTAGGGTCTTCAGCTTAGTACCCTTGTATATCCTACCCTTAGCCAGGCCCCATTACAACCTTAAAAGACCTTTTGATGTTGCATGCATGTTTTCTGTGGGAATCATTTGGAGATGAAAATCAAATTTATGGGAAGTGCTTCTGAAAGGTGAATTGAGTGAATTGTTGATTGCCTGACAAAAACTGAGCGATTGAGTGAAACACTAAACTCCCTTTTGAGGAAGGCGGTTGTTTGAATTTGGTGAACTCCCTCTTGTGTGTAACTTGGATCCCTTGCTTAGATTAATGATTGTTTGAATGATGAAATTCTCAACTGTTCAAAGTAAATGGTTGTGGGGATTGCTTTGTTTGAAAGGGGGGAACATTGAAGGAAAAATCATTTTGTTGAATTGCATGACATTTGTGCAAAGTTGATGGAATTTTTTAAGCTTGCCATGTCTTGAGTCTTTTTGAGTTTTTGTTTGCTTGGGGACAAGCAAAGTTTAAGTTTGGGGTATTTTGATCAGTCTCTGGCTAGTCTAGTTTTATAACTAGAAAAACCTTGGCTTTGTGCTAATTATATCTCATTTTCGCCCAAATTAGACTTGATTGTCTTTAAGCAGCATTTTGAGTCGTTTAAGTAGTTTTAGGTTAATTTAGTTGATTTAGAGTCAAATAAAGCACTTACAGCTATTTACTGTTTTCAGGTAATAAATAGAAATAATTCTGGAGTTCTTCGCCCCGCGAGAAGGCATTCGCCTCGCGAACCTGAAGCGTGACTGTTCCAGAAAAATGCAAGATTTCTGTGTCGCCCCGCGAATACATGTCTCGCCTCGCGAGACTGAAGACCAGAAGCCAGGACTCTTCCATTCCTCGCCACGCGAGCCGTACTTCGCCTCGCGAGAAGACCAAACGTTGCAGACTGTTCATAAGATTCGCGTCGCGAGACAGTGTTCGCCTCGCGAGCGCGCGCAGAACTCACAGATATAAATTGATGTTCTATGGCAGATTGCAGTAGTTAGTCAGTAGTAGTTTATCTTCTTTTCTTTTAGAATAGGACTGCTACGAATTAGGTTTAATGCTTTGTTTTTCCTTTGTAATGAAGAACTAGTCTCCTTGATTAGTCTACTGTAATTGATTTCCACCACACTTGAGGTTTTGTAATTCCAGTTTTGTATGCTTTTCACTTTTCAATACTATGCTATATATTTCTATTTGTTTAATTCAGGAGTGTATAGTGTTGTGTTGATTTATTTCGGTGATGTTATGTTCCTATATTGAATCGCGTTTGTTTAATTCGCGTGTGTTCGTTCATGTTCGTTTAGTTCATGAGGGCTTAACCCCGTTTGTTTAATTCGGGAATAGGAACATATATCTTGTAGTAGCGATTTCGTTTGTTAATTGTTGCTACAACCGAAAGGGGATTAGAATCTGCTTAGGGCTTGGAATTTACATGAATCGATGATAGTTAGGAAATCGAGAACAGTAGAATAATCGTCTTTAGCTATTTGATAATCTTTTAAACTGCTCTTTTTTTTATTGCTCTGTTATTGCGTTGTTTTCTTTGTTTAATTTCAAACCAACCCCCCCAAAAAAAAAAAAAAAACTGATTTTTGTGATAAATAACAAGTCAAGAGTTTTTGTGAGATGATACTCGAGTTGTCGCTCCCTATAACTACATTTTTACAAAGCGCTCGTTTTTTTTTGGCGCGTGCGCGACAGCACGACTACCCCCTCCCTTCCCTTCCCTTTTTTTTTTTTTAATTTCATAGTGACTTGTTTTTCTTTATGGTTTTGTACCATAAAATATTTTCAAAAATTAAAGTTTCTCAAGATAAAATCATTTAAGCCTTCAAAGAATTTCCCTTCATAAAAATAAAAAGTAAAAATTTAGATTCTTAAATTCTCATGGATTTTTTTTTTGAGAAGATAGTTACTTTCTCTTTTACCAAAAATGTTTCTTCAACTAAACTTTTATTTTTTTGATATTCTTTGTATAGTTTTCTTAAAGCTTTTATCTTTGATTATTAATTGAGCTTTAACCAATATTACGTTTTTCATACAATCAACCAAACAGTCTCATAACAAATATAGCATGTATCAGCTAATTCACATACATTCTTAAATAATCAATCAAACATACAAATTTAAACATGTTATTCAATCAAATAAATAACTTAAATTATCACATCAAAACATTCAAACTATCACCTTAAGATAAACACAGACAATATATAGTTATCAGATCAAGCAAACAACTTAAGCCACCAATCAAAACTCAGCAACTCACATAAAATCAATCACAAACGACATATAGTTATCATAAAGAGCATCCCTCAGGAATTCTCCCCTTACATGACTCGAAGGGTCGAAAAGTCTTTGTTTCTGCATTGCCCAAAGCAAACCTCCTTTGCTCGTAACGTGTCGCAAGTCTAAGAATCAAGCACATAACCTAAGTTAAATAAAAAATCATCTTATCTTTACATTAACACTTGTTTATAGTCCGTTTTATACCAAAATTATTGACTTGATCATGTTAAAAAATATTATTTTTAAAATCATATTTTTCATTCAAAAATTAAGATGAGTTCTTTTATAAAAGCATTTTCAGAACAACAGTGGGTTTAAATTTTGAATGATCACTCAAATGACCTTTAAAGTTTTTCACATCAACACAGTATAGTTGGTCCCATGTAAAAATTCTAAGGCATTAATTTATTAAAAACCAAACTCTGCCTCTGTTTGCACAGGATTTTTCCAGAAATCCAATTTCACCAATATGTAAATTTATGAAATTGTTTCTCTTCATATACATATGTAAAAATTCCAAAACTTCAACAAAACTTTATTTATACTTTAGTATCAACCCAGAAAATTTTATAAAAAATTTAACTTTCAAAATCCTATATAAAATCATCGTGCAACCAATTATGTTCTTATTTTCGCAGTCAGAATTTGATTCTACTTTGAGAGGTGTTTTAACCCAGTAAATATTATCCAAATACCTACATATTATATATCAAATTAAAGACCCAAAAGACTTCTTTCCAAATATATATTTATTTTTCTGAAATACGTTTTTTATAAAAATATATGGGCTTACGAATCACTAAATATCATGCTGCCAGATTTATATTTTCATATGTTCAGCCATGCCAAGTTATTATTTCCATTAAAACATCATCCCCAAGTCATAAAATCAACATGCAAGGGTTCTAGACCCTTAAAAATTTGCATGCAAACATATAAGGTGAAATTAAGGGTTATTATGAGTTTATAAAAACTTGTTTCATATTAAAAAGATTTTTCTACGGTTTTCTAAGAATTTTTGAGTGAAAATTTGGACATGCAATCATGAAAACATGACATGCATGAGGATTAAATAAATATTGTTGAGAAGATGAGGATTAAGAGTGAAGATATTACCCTTGAGTGATGAAGAATGAAGAGAAGTGATCAAAAACAAGCTTAGTTAGAAATTTGACAGCTTTGAGGATGTGGTGGTAATATGAGTGTATCTCAAGATCTGCTCACCCAAAAATTACAAACTTGGGCTTGTTGGAAGGTAAGAAAGAGGGGCACAACTTTGATGTTGAAGGTTTTTCTTGATTCAGAACAGAAAAGTGGCATAATGAGCCTTCTTTCTGCAGTTTTCGTGTGATGCTGAGGGTTTTGAGCTGCTCTGGTGATTTGGGCATATATCCCAATATACTTATCCGTTTTTGATGATCTTTAGTTCGTTAGAAATAGGATAGGAAGAGGGACAACTTTCGTGTGTAAAATTTATCGAGTTTCAGAACAGAAGAGGCTCAACATTTCAGTTTGATTTCGGGGAGTAGATGGAGTTTTTGTGTGAGTGAGTGAAAAGGAAGAAAAATGGTGAATGAAGAGTTGAGTATTTATAGAGAGTGGAGGGGAGAGGAGTAGCTAAGTGGAGAGAATGGAGAGAGAAAAAAATTAAAAAAAAATTGAATTTAAAAGTTTTAAATTAATAAAATAAAAGAGCTTCTTGTATGTTTAAGCAAAATGATTGTGTACAATTAATAAAAACACTATTCATGTCAAATTCATCAAGTTTTTCACATCAAGTCTTTCAATCCTCACCTACTCCATTTAGTCTCATCAGCTTCCTTCCGGTTCCATCGATTTCCCAACTGTGAAAACCGATCGTATTTCCTTCGTGAATTTTCTACCCGAAAAAAAAAAATTAATATTGTAATATTTATAAATGAAAAATTTTAAAATTATGAAAATTGTTGTAAACATGTTAAGGAATCTCCTGTTTCATTACATGAGTCGAAATTTGTTTTCCAGATCGGTAAAATTTCTTGACAGGTGAAAACACACATCGGGTCTGTCTGAAATTTTTAACTGAAATTTCAACTTTAGCTTCTTACTATAAAATAAATCATGAAAATAATTTTAGTTTATCAAAATAATCTCTCAAATTTAAAATAATAAACACACATATATACAGGTTATCAAGAAACAAAAAATCGGGATGTTACATATAGTAAGTGGAGTTAAACCGCTGCTTGGTGCCTGACAACTTAAGAGTTTTGGCCAAAAGGAGCTAAGGAAAACCTGGTTTCAATCAGTGAGTATTGTCGCTGGAAATCCATGAAGCTTGACTACCTGTTTGAGAAAAATTTCTGGAGCTTCCTGAAATAGACAACTATAAACACGAGAATGGGGTTGAATTGTGTTTATCAGAAATTAAAACAAAGTTAAAAACTTTTCGCACACAGAAGCTAGGTTTAGACAAGTGTGAAAAACACTGTGAGACCCCCCGACGTCCCATTAAAGAAAACCCATAATATTTAGGACCTAAACATGTTATTATCGTTAAGCGGATATATTAAAACAACAAAAAAAATTTAAGCAACAGAAGATAATATGCATCAAAAGACGCACTGGCCATAGACTCTCTACTCAACTACTCGGGTCCACTACTCGTCCTCCATCATCTGGCTCATGAGGGGTTCCATCTAGCTCCTCCATAGCTGATTCCTCCATCGAGTCTTCTTATAGTGAATCACATAATTAAATAAAAAGAAATTATCTTTTGTTATCGTTAATATCCTTTACCATTAATATCCTTTATTTATTATAATCATGTATGTTATCGTTAGATTAAGTTTTATATATATATAAAATATTATATGTATATTTTAGATAAAATATTTATTATATAATAGATTTATAGTTTGGATTTATAGTTTTTTAATATATTTATAGCAACATGATATTTTGTTAAACAAATTGATATACTTTTCGAAATAGTTTGATAATAACATTTTTGATATTATATAGTTAGATTATCTTTTCCATTTTTATTTGATGGTGTTAGTCTTATCTAATAATAAATAAATAAATAAAAGAAATAATATATTGGGTCTTTAAATTCAAATTTCAGGACTTCTAATTAGAGAATTACATCAAATTAATACTTGAGAAAACCCTAAAAACTCAAAAACACTATGGGGGATGTTGAGGGAGGTTCTATACCTTGAGAGAATATCTTTGCTGGGAAGATGGGTCTAAGAAGAGATTGGGGGAAGAGATCGTTCCTAAGACATTAAGATTTATCGTAGGAGCACACATAACGTTTTGGTGGTCTTCAAGAGGTGAGTAAAAATACCTTTTCTAACACATCCATGGTACAACTAGTTTGAAGTTTTCACATATAGATTTATTTAATCATGAAAATTAAGATTTTATGGACCTAGAATTCTATTACTGTTGAATTGAACCTTTATTTTTTAATTATCAATTCCTTTCCTATGTGAAGCCTTGTTACCCTTGTTAATTAATGCACTTACTGAATTGGAATGAAAATTCCTCTTTCCCGGACACACGAAAGTGTCTTGTGGTGTGGAGGTGCATAACTTGTATTGATATTCTGTTAATTATAATCATGCCTTTCAATTTCCAATTGCCACTGTAGCGTGAATTGATTTCAATTCTCCAAATTCAAGCATTTAGCTAGGATCAAGAGTTTGGTTTACGTTCCAGAATCATCGTGGAATGATGCTTTAATTTATTTTAATTGAAATTTAATCCATTATTATTTAATTATGTGATGGGTTAAATTCCACTGTGATCATTGTTAAGAAATATGTTTAATTGATATGAATAGTATTGTCGTGACATGCTCTTTTATATTATATATGATTTTGTAGTGCTGTCTTATCAAGATATTATAGTATTGAGATTGATGTATTAGGTTATATGTCATGTCCTGCGGTAATGATATATGTCCAAAATATGTTTTTGAATTATTATTTGTAATCGCTAAGATACCTCCTTCAGGGAAGGGGATGACAGATACCTCCTCATTAGAGGGGAAGACAGATACCTCCTCGTTAGGGGAGAAGACAGATACCTCCTTCAGGGAAGGGGATGACAGATACCTCCTCGTTAGAGGGGAAGAAAGATACCTCCTCGTTAGAGGGAAAGACGGATACCTCCTCGTTAGAGGGGAAGACGGATACCTCCTTCAGGGAAGGGGATGATAGATACCTCCTCATTAGAGGGGAAGACAGATACCTCCTCGTTAGAGGGGAAGACAGATACCTCCTCGTTAGAGAGGAAGACAGATACCTTCTTCGGGGAAAGGGATGATAGATACTTCCTCGTTAGAGGGGAAGAAAGATACCTCCTCGTTGGAGGGGAAGATAGATATCTCCTTCAGGGAAGGGTATGATAGATACCTCCTCATTAGAGGGGAAGACAGATACCTCATTGTTAGAGGGGAAGACAGATACCTCCTCGTTAGAGAGGAAGACAGATACCTCCTCGTTAGAGGGGAAGACAGATACCTCCTTCAGGGAAGGGGATGATAGATACCTCCTCTTTAGATGGGAAGACAGATACCTCCTCTTTGGAGGGGAAGACAGATACCTCCTTCTGGGAAGGGGAAGACCCATTATAGATACCTCATTCTGGGAAGGGGAAGGCAGTGGGATGCCATTGCATTTGTCATGAGCTCATAGACTAAAATTGGGTAATTAAATAAAAGGGACTTGGATGATAAATTGAGATGATAAATTGTGATTAATTGGACACAAGAGATGTCCTTTGGTATGATTTTATCTATGTTATATGTACTTTATTGATAGATCATATATATTGATGATGTTATGACTTGTGCATGAATTTCGTGAGAGTGTATTGATTATCCTTAATCTATATAAAATATTTTGGGTTATATTATTTTTGAAATGGCGGATTACCATGGTTGTTTTCCAGTTACCGCGCCGGCTAAAAGCAACATCTTTTCGAAAACCTTTTAGAACCGTGTTTACTTACTGGGATTATAAATCTCATTAGTGGTGTTGTCTTTCAGAGTTTTCAGGTGATGAGATAGAAGATGCAGCGTCTTGAGAGAGTCTTGAGGATATTAGTTCTACTTTATTCCCTTTTATTTATTTCATTTGGGTTTATTAGACGCTTGTGTTTTTAGGCAAAAACAACTGTAAAAGAGTTATGTGATTTTTAATAATTAATATTTATGAGGCTTTGTTTTATTTGGATATAATGATTTATTTAGCACTATTACTTTATTTAATTATTTTGAATATACAAGATATTTTCAGACTTAAATATATTGTGAAAAATTTTATGACTCGACTATTTATTTTAATTATTTTAAAGGTTTTTATAGAAAATTAATTTGGGCTACTAATATAACGAAGAGCGTTACAAAAGCCCTCGGGTTGTGTCATATACACATCCTCAAGGAGATTTCCATTAAGAAAAGCAGTCTTGACATACATCTGCCATATCTCACAATCATGGTATGCAACGATAGCAAGCAAGATCCGGACAGACTTAAGCAATGTAACAGGCGAAAAGGTCTCATCATAGTCTACACTATGAATTTTCTTGAAACCCTTAGCGACCAATCATGCCTTATAGGTATGCACTTTACCATCCATGTCAGTTTTCTTATTGAAAACCCACTTGCACCCTATGGGTTTTAGCCCTTCAGGTGGCTCTACCAAGGTCCATACCTGGTTAGTGTACATGGAGACCATCTCAGATCTCATGGCCTTAAGCCATTTCTCAGATTCCGGCCAGTAATGGCCTCCTGGTAAGTCACAGGCTAATCTTTATCCATGAGTAGTACATCACCTTGTTGAGTCACGAGAAATCCATATCTCTCAGGTTGGTGACATATCCTGCTAGACCTACGCTGGTCTTGTGTTACTTGAGCAGGTTGTTCGTTCGCAACATCTTGCGAAGGCTGCTCTTGTTTCTCCATAGGTATGTCGCTATTTTGTTACACTTGAATTTCTCCAAGGTCTATATTCCTCCCACTGGTT
>CM061062.1:21223108-21270608 GCA_030762895.1 Sophora flavescens | reverse complement strand
TCTAAGGATGGCACATGACTTGGTTGCATATGGAATCTCGATATCTCTCGTGAGCTAGAGAATAAAAGGAGCAAGGCATGTTGATCTCGGCAGTCGTTCGAAATACATTGCTTGTTCCTGGCTTTGCACACCCACCAAGTCGTGCCAAAGAAAATGGAGTGATTTCCTTTGGCACCACGAGTACCCAAGTGCAAGGATCATGCAGAGATAGAGATGAACTTTGGGTTAAATGAGCTAAATTTTTCCCAGGCCCTACGCACCATAATGTAGTCCCAAAGGCAATGAAGACTATCCTTAACCTAGCTAGGTTAGGTAGTTGTAACTCCAAGAAATTAAAGTTACTTTGATTAAAATTCATCTTATATGTCCTTAGTCGCATTGGTCTTGTCTAGGAAAAAAAGCTTTTTTGTAATTATTTTGTTGTTTTCTCCATTTATATTAAATAAATTTTAAGATTGGTGATTTATTATAACATTGATGAAATTTTAAGCGTTCAGAATTCTGATCATTTGGTAAACTTTTGCAGTTCAAGGTTGGATCACAAACGTGAATTTTGAAAGTGACTAGAAAAGGGGAAGGGTTGCGGTGCACCTTAAGGGCACAACAATGATGGACGTTGGAATTTGGAGGCAGCTAAAAAATATAATACATATATTTTTTTTTGCAATACAAAAGGTTGTCATTAAAACAACATTTGTGCCAATAAGGTTTCTCTTAATGAAAAGACTTAAAAGGCTCAACAAAAAAAAACGGTTTTAATTAGTGTCTTTTTAGCATCTAGAATTGGGTATAAATTGGGACATGAAATTGAAATCAAGGCTTGAAATTCTAATCTTTTTGGAAGCCCTTTTTAGAATTAGAATCACAATTCCATATGACATTCGACCGAAGAGATGATAGAGGGGGTGTGACTACAGAGGATCAACACCCCTAAAAAGTCCAATGCTACACAACTAGATGTGCATTTGATGTACATTAAGGGATAAAACAAGCGGAACAATAAACACCGTCATCGCCACCAATCCTAGTATGGTTGTTGCCGCCTCCATCACCACCACCCTGTCGCCACCGTCACGATCACCTCACCAACTTTGTTATCGCCATCACCGTTGTCATCGTCACCGCTCTACCATCATCACGAACACCAATATCATCGTTGTCGTCGATGCCACCACTGCCACTGCAAACTTTAGCAAATGGAATTTAAAATTATAATGTTATGCTTTAATTCTTTGCATAAATCAAATATAGAGTTATGATTCTAAACCACTTCCAATTCTAAATTAGAGTTAATATTCTGAAATACGATTCTAATTCCATGTGATGAATTTTCTTTAGCAAGCCATCTACCTGGAACTACTATTGTAGTCTGTAGATCCCTCCCTAAAACTAATGACAAGGGGCATAGCCAAACCAATTTAGGTCAAAAGGATCAAATATTGATTTTATGTTGAAGAAGTGATTAAAATTTCAAAATTTTACTGCAAAAATTTAAAAAAAAAATTCAGAAAATAATTTAAAAATTGTCAAATGTTTTAAACATTGAGGGACTATTTGTGACATGCGTTGATCTTGAAATAAGACAACCGTTTCACTTTTAGATTTTTTTATAAAATAGAAATTAAAGAAATGCAATAATATCTCAATTGATATATTCTTCTTGATGTATTACAATATTTATTATGGATTTAGTTGGTATACATTAACGGTGTAATTTTTTATAAAACAAATTAAAGAAATGAAATAATATTTCAATTGATATATTCTTCATGATGTATTACAAAATTTATTATGGACTTAATTGGTATATATTGATAGTGTAAATTTTTTTACACTATCAACCATCACAAGTTGATACATCATTACAAATTTTGATTCTTATCCTAATCACCTTAAAAGTCATCAATTTCATGATTTACGATTGGTTGTCGGTGTAAAAATATTTACACCGACAAGACATAAAAAATTAAACTCATTTATTATTTAGGATGCACAATGATATTTTTAAAAAAATCTATTTGATTTAAAAGGAAAAAAAGGAGACAAGCAAACATTTTTCGTGGCACCGATGGATCGAGAAAACCAGAAAATATCATGTATAAATAAATATGTGAAATACGAATAATACCATAGTGGTGGACCCATGGTTGCCCAAAAACTTTTGGCCTAAGGATATCATGTTGTTATTTTAAAGAAATGCATGTCTTATTTATAATAAAAAGAGTTTAATTACTATATACTATAAAGTTTTTATATTATTATCCAATCACAAATCAAGATATGAATTATTTTAAGGTGGTTAGAATAAGAGTAAAAAAAATTAAATGATATGATAACTTATGATTGATTAACAATATAAAAATCCTTTACACTAACAGTATATATCAACTAAACTCTAATAAAAAAAACCAATAACATATTAATAACAGTACCAACGTTATTGCTTCATAAAAAAAACAATACCAACGTTATAAAATTCAAATGGATAATAGCATCAGAAAAAGTTCAAATGGATAATAAAAAGAGTTTAATTGGTATGTATTGTTAGTGTAAAGTTTTTTACACCATCAACTAATCACAAATCAATATATGAATGATTTTTAAGGTGATTTGGATAAGAATCAAAAATTTTAAATGACATGGTAATTTATTATTGATTGATGTATAAAAAAAACATTTACACCAAAAGTAAATATCGCTTTCCAAATAGTTTTTTAAAGATTGCTACGTGCTGAATTTGCACTGGTTGACTCCAATTTTTATTTTTATTTTAGTTCCAACGGCTTCTGCTGATTTGATTGGTTTTTTTACTATAGTTTAATTGGTATATACTGTCAGTGTAAATGTTTTTTATACTGTCAACCAATAACAGATCGTAATGTTATTGAAAATCTTAGATTCTTATCTAAATCTCCTTAAAAGTCATTTATATCATGATTTGATATTGATTGACAGTATAAAAAATTTTATACTAAGACTAAATACCAATTAAACTCAAAAAAGAATGCATGAATGTATGATAACATAAATAATTTTATATTGTCAATATTATAAATTGATATATATTAAAAAATTTGACTTTATTATATTTATCTTAAAAGTTAAATAAATAATGGTTTGTGATTAATTGATTGTGTAATTTTTTTTTTCGTTAAGCGGATATATTAAAACAACAAAAAAAATTTAAAACTTAAAATTATACATACATACACACACACACACACACACACACACGCATATATATATATATATATATATATATATAAAGACGCAACTATAATATATACATACATGCTGATACATGTAATGTCAAGGGATTCCCATCAGTATGATCCCAAAATATACAAACTAGTACAAACTGATATAAACAACAGAAGATAATATGCATTAAAAGACGCACTGGCCATAGACTCTCTATTCAACTACTCGGGTCCACTACTCGTCCTCCATCATCTGGCTCATGAGGGGTTCCATCTAGCTCCTCCATAGCTGGTTCCTCCATCGAGTCTTCTTATAGCGAATCACATAAATAAAACATACACAACAGTAAGAAGAAAAAGGGATAAGAAACAATATAACGTCAAACGTGGAAAAGGGATTTAGCAACATTTAATTATATAAACACACACTAAACAACCGTCTCCAAAAGTATAAATTATATATATATATATATATATATATATATATATATATATATATATATATATATATATATATATATATATATATATATATATAACACAGCCATCCTCAATCCACATCTAGGATTTTTCCTCTACCCTCCATCATGATGCAATACAAATGCTGTATGAATCACCTCATCAGGTATCGGCCATATCTGGATATCCAACCAAAGACACGTCCCAGAGGCCCCGGCGCACACCATCGTCCGCGGATGGAGGATGCCCATGCAAAGCAATGGCACTATAGCTACACAATCCGGTGCACACCTCTGAACCACGGTCAGGGTGCTCATGCAACGCTTGAACTATAGCTGCAACTAAAATGAAATAATGTCTGGGATGGTCCGCCATTAGCCTAAACCTCGGGAATTCTCCCTCCGAGGAATAGACCCCACACGACCATGTTTCAGGTGAACCATATCACGAACCATGTTTCAGGTCACCCCCTAGTGCCCTAACCGCTCATTATAATCTTATAGATAACCTCAAAAATATTCTCATCATCATCATATCACAGTAATCATCTCGGTTAGGCACTACTAATACATATGGAATGAATTCCCCAATACATCATCATGTCTCAACATAACTTATTATTTACTCAACCTCTAAGCCTAATCATTACACTTATCACATCATACCATCATGCCATCAAAATCATCATCATATCATCATTTCCAAAATAAGAATCATTAACAAAAATCTAATAAAATAATAACAAGATAATAATATAACATATTCATAATCACAATTCTCGTAGCATCATCATACATCAATCACCAATATATCAATTCAACCAGTCAAACAGTCCAAGCAGACAATCATTAAATAATATATATATATATATCGTAACGACGATAAGCGCACAATTTCCATATCATCATAGGTACCACCAGGTAGTCCCCAATGTGATATGAACATTGTCCGTTACTCGTTCTGGAGTAGGGTTTAGGTCGCCCTACGCCATTATCGAATTAAACGTCACCGCGCCGTTTCCGACGTTAAATAATTTCTTTCCCCCACTTGGAGGGTCGCACGCTAAATGGAACGAGACGGAACGAGCTACAACTAAGCATCCTCAAACCCCTCGATTCTGCCTCGCCTAGAAACAGGGCCTCCGATCCTCCAAAATTCCACCTAAACATCACAGCATAAGATAATAACTCAAAATCTGTAGTAAACTCCACAAGATCAGTCACTGTTTAGGCTCCATATCTCACAATCTAGACCTTTGTTTAAACTTCTGAACGGTGAGAATAAATATCTACCTTTCCTTTACCGTCTCCAAATATTTTAGCTAGATCCAACGGTGGATGAGCCTAGGATGAACCTTCCAAGGCGACTGGTCTGGAGCTACCCGAGTTGAGTTTATCTCCTTCTTCTGAGTTAGATAAATCACACTCTAGGGATATATACAAAATTTCAACCGTTGGATGTGATACACTATCAAACCAGAACCTCCCTTTGAAATTTTAACAAGATCCAACGGTGGATAAAGGTGGGGTGAGGGATTTACAGAAGTTGTTCCACCAAGCTTTAAGCTTTCAACAATGATTGTCTTGTACTTTGGGAATTTTCTTCTCCACTCTTCTTTCTCATGCTGCATGAAAGTGAGAAGGAAGCGAAGTTTGATCACTCTTCTTTCACTTAGCTAATGTCTTGGTTTTGGTTTAGATGACTTAGGCGGCTTGATTTAGTCAAGTGCATGCATGTTAGGCTAGGTGTCATTAGGAGATCAATTTAGGTGGGTTAATGGGCTAGGTGTCCCTTGGTGGCAGCCACACCCTTGCAACCTTCATCTTAGTGACACGTGTCCAATTGTGACATGTGTCATCCACACATGTTGCCTACAACCGGGTATTTTCTTCCTCATTTTCCCATGTAACCTACTGTTAGGATATTCTTCTGTATTATTTTAGGTTACTCCTAAGACCTATTGTACTCAGGCCCGACCTAAATTAATATTCCGACTCTCAATTAATTAATAGATCACAAAACACTCGGTTTGTGTTCCTTTGCGTTCTGGACCCATTTGATGTCCGATTGACCTCAAATTTGAGATATAGGCTCATCAAGACCTAATAAACAACTTCAAACCATCAAAAATGCCTAATATCATCCCTAACTCCAAATTTCTTATTTCACACTCATACATCTTAAAGACAATAATCAGGGAAAAACCCTAAGTTGTTCTTACGTTAAAACTCACTCAAGATGACTACATGCTTGCCATGCAAAGGTCTCTACGCCTCAAACCACATCCAACTATATAATCCAAGTCCTAACCCTAATCCTCATACATAAACCATGCATAAAATAATGGATGTTACACAATGCACAGACAGGTGACCTGTCTGGTGTAATTTTAACTTAAAAGCACACAAGCACACAACTTGAAAACAAGTTTGATATTCACACTTTAACCCTTTTAGTTAGATAGCAGATAATATAACCAAAGCAACTAAAGAGTTTAAGGGAAAAGAGATAAACACAACTATTTATCCTGGTTCACCCTTTAACACTAGGGCTACGTCCAATCCTTGGCAGCACAAAGTTTTCTCCACTATAACTAATTAGGTTACAAACAACAAGTACTCTATGCACAACTAGCCTCTTCAAGCTCCAAGACAAGTATTCTTTATCGCGAATCCGGAAGTTATTAACACACGTACACGATACAATCTTTTATCCTTCAACAACCACAATCAACCAATCAAAATCAAACAAATAAAATCACATATTTCTCTATAGATAGGTCACGACCATGCTAGGGTTTGATGACAAAAATTTCTAAAATTTCGTAAGTCTTTGGATTGGTGATCCTTAAGTACTTAAGACATAAGATTAATGATTAATCACGAAGAAGTGAAACCAAATATTCTAATTCCTCCAAAACTCAATTTCGGCCAATACATGAAAAATAGGCTAGAGATTTTCAAAATCAACAAGCTCTTGGATTCAAGTATGATAGATATTCACTAGATCAAAACAAGTGTCATACTTGAAAAATTGAAACAAAACATCTTTCCTCCTATCCTACATAGGTTCGGCCAAGTATAGAAATGTAGGGAGGAAATTTTGTTTGATTACATTCTTCTTGATATACAATATAGACATGAACACAAGATCATAGAAATTGATTTCATATTTTTAGGATTTTTCTATGATTTTCTAGAGAATTTCAGAGTTCTAGATCTAAGAATTGAAAAATATGATCAAGGCTTTGAAACATGAAAATGAATGAAGAACATGCTATTGATTGAGTGAGATTAGTATGGTATACCTCTTAGAATTGAAAAATGGGCAAGAAATCACTTGGTTGCTTCAAAAAAATGGCTTATGGAAACTTAGAGTTTTTTGAGAAACGGAGGAAAGCTTCACGATGAAGATGATGCATGCCTTTTATAGAAAGAAGATGGGCTCTCCAAGGGGTTTGGGCTGTGAAAATTGGGGGGTATTTGGGTCCAAAGCTTAAAATTCTAGGGGTAAAATTGTAATCTTGTATAATGGCATTTTGGTGATAAAAACCAACCTTAAGGACATAAAGGTAAATTCCCCTCAAAAGCCATCGTTACACTTGTGAGTCACCTATATGACTCACCCATATGAGTCATCGACCACTTGTCTTCATCCTTTGAATGTTGGATTTTGTCTTTGCACGTCCGTTCTCGACTCCATCGATTACTCGATTAGGGTTTCTGTCTGCTTTTCGATCAAAATTTTTCAAAATAACCAAACTCGTTGGGAATATGTTTTAAACATAACCCATTTCATTCACGAGTCAAAATTAGGTTTTCTGATCACTAAAATCTTACTGTCAGTGAAAACACCGATTGTTTTCCGTATGAACTTTTACCAAAATTCGTCCGACTAAACATAATATTTCATTTCTGATCGGAAATTTGGAAAATAGAATTCCTCATGGACAAAATATAAAAAATCTACAAATTTCAGTTTTTGGTCAAATTAGGGTTTTCTCTTGTATAAAATTATACTTTCAAGAAAAACGCAGCACTGACCCGTCTTCCGAGTTTTAAACCCAAAATTTCACCGTATACTTATAAAAATAAGTATAATATGAATATGACTTTGGTTTTTCCAAAATCATTTTCTAAGTTTCATATAAAAATCTAAACGTTTATTTATATTTATACCGATCTTAGAAAGCAGAAAAATCGGGGTGTTACATTACTACCCCACTTAAAAAAATTTCGTCCTCGAAATTTCGTGACTCAAAACTAGACAAGATCTCTCAATCCCAAGATCTTACTCTCACAAGAGAGTATATAGAAGAATTTCATCAATCTGAAAAGCATACAGGAATATCCTGTAGGTAAAAAGATCCTTTAATAGGTTCGTGAGTGTACAAATGCATAACTAATACATGTTTACAACCATGACCCTAACTAAAGTTCATTCTTTCACAAGAACTTCCAGTGGATTAGAAAATCGAAGGCAGATAACTCCTATCATCGAAGGGGTTCTCTTTTAATATTCGAAACTTTTGAAATAACCACTTTAGGAAAGGAAATGATCTGACCCATAACCAAGCTGAGTCACATCCACTAATAGAAAAGAGACTGGAATAGATTTCTTTAAGAAACCTCTGTTCTCAAAAAGTCATAAACATTATATCACAACTGAAAAGACCAACAACATAATAGGCTCTATAGAGTCAAATACTCAAAGACATCAAAACACGATTATACTTAGAATTTATTACAAACTTAAAATTACGAGTCATTAAAGCTAATGTGACACTCCTTCTTAGAACATCATGTGATAATCCGATGCGGAACATACAACTTTAAATTTCTGGTCCACGCTTTGGGGCGTAGCACTTCCTTGCTAGGTGTCCTTGTTGTCCACAATTGAAACATTTCACTCGTCTTTCTGGGCAAGTATTAGCCATGTGGTTTAAGTCCCCACACTTGTAACACCTTCTTACTTGGCCTTGGTTTTGATTCTTTTGGCCTCCACTTCCTGATGTAGAAATATCCGGACGATTTTGTTGCTGGTTCTGGTTATTTCCTGGTAGTCGGAAATAAGGCTTCCTTTGGTCCTGTTTCCACTCCTGATTCTGGTTTTGATTCTGAAATTGGTTCTTGGATTGAGAAGGTCCTCCAGCATTCCCTCTATTGTCTCTTCCTTTCCTCATCTGCTCTATCTTCCTACTTATCTCGACTAGAGTTTGAAAATTTCTAAGTTATAATGGTAGTGCAATTTCTCTAATCTCGAACCTCAAGCATGCTTCAAACCTCTCACATTTCCAGCTTTCATTTGGTTGTAATTGAAAGAAATGGAAATATTTGGCGAGCGATTCAAACTTCGCCGCATACTCCCCCACAGTCAGATCACGCCGGTACAATCGCAGAAATTCTTGTTCTTTCTCAATCCTAACACTCTCTGGAAAATACTTGTTCAGAAATGCGGTTTTAAACACATCCCAAGTAATTTCCTGATGGTCAGCTTCCAGCAGCTGTTGAGCACCTCTCCACCAGTACCCCGCATCTCCTATCAGTAGAAAAACAACACAGGTAATCCTAACTTTTTCCGGAGTAACCACCAACTCAAAGATTTTCTCCAGTTCCTTAATCCATAAATCAGCTTTCTCATGATCAGCATCCACACCAAACTGTGAAGGATTTTGGCTTCGAAACGTAATCAGATCTCTGCCTTCCGCAGCTTGTTGATTCTTGGCAGCCATGGTTGCAGTCTGATTTGCAATAGCAACCGCAACATTTTCCAACACCTGAGCCGCATAATCCACTCCTCCTTCATAATTTTCATCCATGTTGCCTCGGTCACCAAGGGGACCACCTCTACGTCCCCTTCCACGTCCACGTCCAAGCCCAATTCCTGGTTCTATAACTGACCTGTCAAGCAAAATCAGTTAAATGGCAACCAGAAATTTACTTATATACTTACGCGTTCAAACACATTACTTTTAAGAAGTAATTCAATCAACATATCATCTATAATTCATGGGTTCTCACAAGATCTCAATCCAATTAGAACCCACCTAAACACACCTACTTGTGTGTCAACACACATTGTTTCGACAAGGAAACAATCCAAACAAGATCCAACCAGAGATCACACAACAAAACATAACAGACCTATTCCCCATAGACCAACACGGGTCTTTTCAGCATGCTTTGTCCTCACTCACACGCTTCTTGGGAAAACTTCCCAGGAGGTCACCCATCCCATAATTGCTCCAAGTCAAGCACGCTTAACTGTGGAGTTCTTAAGTAATGGGCTACCGAAAAGAAGATGCATCTTGTTTGTATAGGTAGTACTAATCAATTCATATAGGCCTTCCTCGACTATATAGTCCCATACCTACACAGTCTCAAGATCCCTCTCATTCGGGTGTGTAATCTGTTCATTCATGTGTCCCTCCGCCTAGAAGCCAGCCAAGAGCCGCTCCTTGTCCGTGCCTTCTTACACCGGCGACCACTCCCCGCCCTCGTCGGTACCCGGGTGTTACATGCCCACCAGCTTCCGCTTGGTTCGTCCCCGAACCACACCGTACTGGGAGAGGTGCCGCTCTGATACCATTTCTAACATCCCTGGCTGCTCTATGGATTGATGACTGTCCCCACAGACCAACACGGGTCTTTTCAGCATGCTTTGCCCTCATTCACACGCTTCCTGGGAAAACTTCCCAGGAGGTCACCCATCCCATAATTGCTCCTAGTCAAGCACGCTTAACTGTGGAGTTCTTAAGTGATGGGCTACCGAAAAGAAGATGCATCTTGTTTGTATAGGTAGTACTAATCAACTACTACTACGACTACTAATGGTAGTAGTGGTAGTAGTGGTAGTGATGGTGGTGGTGGTGGTAGTGGTGGTGGTAGTGGTAGTAGTGGTAGTGGTGGTAGTGGTGGTGGTGGTAGTGGTAGTAGTAGTAGTAGTCGTGGTGGTGGTGGTGGTAGTGGTGGTAGTGGTGGTGGTGGTGGTGGTAGTGGTGGTGGTAGTGGTAGTAGTGGTAGTAGTGGTGGTGGTGGTGGTAGTAGTGGTAGTAGTCGTGGTGGTGGTGGTGGTGGTGGTGGTAGCAGTGGTAGTCGTGGTAGTAGCAGTAGTAGTGGTTGGTAGCAGTGGTAGCAGTGGTGGTAGTAGTGGTAGCAGTGGTGGTGGTAGTGGTGGTAGTGGTGGTGGTGGTGGTAGTGGTAGTGGTGGTGGTAGTAGTAGTAGTGGTAGTGGTAGTGGTAGTAGTAGTAGTGGTAGTGGTAGTGGTAGTAGTGGTAGTGGTAGTGGTAGTGGTAGTAGTGGTGGTAGTGGTAGTAGTGGTAGTGGTAGTGGTAGTGGTTTTAGTAGTAGTGGTAGTGGTAGTGGTAGTAGTGGTGGTAGTGGTCATGGTCGTAGTGGTGGTGGTGGTAGTGGTAGTAGTGGTAGTAGTGGTAGTGGTGGTGGTGGTGGTGGTGGTGGTAGTAGTGGTAGTAGTGGTAGTGGTAGTAGTAGTGGTGGTAGTGGTAGTGGTAGTAGTGGTAGTGGTGGTAGTGGTGGTAGTGGTCGTGGTCGTAGTGGTAGTGGTAGTAGTGGTAGTGGTGGTGGTGGTGGTGGTAGTGGTAGTGGTTGTTATTAATTGGTGATATAAAAGATTTCAAAAATTTAATTTTGAATCATAATAATCAAAATAATAATACACACTTATTACTATTAATGTTGTCATCGAGAGATATCAAAATATCTATCTTCATAAAATTAATTTTCGAAAACATGATAAAGCACACATTAATAATATACTAAATAACTATTAATGTTGCAATTAATTGAGATTTCAAAATCTACAAAATTGAAATTCAAAATTGTAATTAAACACCTGTTAATAATACTTAATGAATATTAATAGTGTCATTAAGAAGATGATACAAAATGATAAAACTATTTTATTATCATTAAAAACTTTTTAATGCCATAATTAATTATCGAAATGTGCCTCTCATCCTTGACATTGCCGACAACGGTGGCTTTAGGTACCAACCGTTGGACCTTCATGGTCGTGAGAACATCAACTCTTCATGTCTCATTGAAACCAATCATGTATATATCACATATATACCAAGAACCTCAATGTGACGCATATATATCATGTACATACGAAAACGAAATTGCAAATACATGTTTTCCAAAAATAGAAGCATACGAATTTTGAAAACGATTTTCAGAAAAATAAATTCTCATATAAGCATGTTATCACATATAAAATGTAAACCATACAAACAAAACCATGGTTTCGCAAGCGGCTCTGACACCACTGTTAGGAATTTGTGCATCAAACAAGCATAGCAGAATAATTCCCACAAAAGAATCCTTGTGAATGATCATGGTTCATGTTTTCAAAATTTACCTTTTGAAGCACAGACCTTTGATTTGAGTCACTGCAAATCACGAGTACTGCACAAACCAGCAATGCCTCTACGTAGTCCACACGAACAGATAAACACGTCTCACGTGTTCAATCAGAACGACGCCTCTAAGAACTTCTAGGTGCGAGAGGAGACACGGCGGTATATTTCTTTTCCCACTGAAAGAGTAGTGCCTGAAAGAGTAGTGCCGCCAGAGCAAAATAGCATGACAGTTAGTACTATTTTACTACCACTTATAGGTAGCACCCCTTTCATGGAAAAAGGTTTAACCTGGACCTTCTGGGCTCATCTGTCATGAGCGTGGCCCAATAGAAATTTGGGCCTAACCCAATTTCTTTTAGCTCTGATTAATCTGCTCTAAGTGTGTGACCTTATATGTTCTCATAACGTTGGCAATAATATTAAATCATATTTAATATTATAAACAATGAGCGGTGTCTAGCAACACATCATTGCTACCCAAGTAATGAGAAGGTTAGTGATTTGACGTAACCTTTCCGTGACCAATGTTAATGTATATTATAATCCCTTTGTCCTTATATCTATAATGAACACAAGGCATATAATGTGTCACTCTTGTATAGTTCAATATTACGTCACTTGATACCCGAGTAAACTTAACATTAAATGAGGTATCTGAATCGTCTTCAACTTGAGAATGGCTCAAACCTTTATGGCTTCTTAGAATCCTTAGTCCTTGTGCCTGATTTCTTTGCCGTTGACCATAAAGTCAGTTTGACCATAAAGTCAGTTCATACATTGGACTCTTGTAGGGAGGTGAATGCATCCATGGATTAGCTGCATATTTATGGTAGTAGGGTGTACCTTCAATCGGCATGAATGCATCCATGGAGTTCGAACTGCATGCCACTCTTGAAACTCTAGTGTTTCAAGCAATTTGTAGCTCCCGGAGAATGCTGGTAAACTCAATATGATGATTATCAGATATACTAATAAAACTAGCAAAACCAATCATCTATATATGTTCCATCTTGCATCTATAAGAGCAACCAAAAGCCAACTCTACAAGAATTCCTAAGGGAACTTCCATCCACATTTAGCACAATAAAAGCATAGGGGTGCCATCAATTCCAAGGATGCATGGCATATTTTTTTTATAGACAAATATTAGTATGTTAGTTGTTATATTAGCTTTTTCAGCTTTGGTTGGATTGAAACCTTGGACCTCCAACTCCTTCAACTCCTTATACCTTAGCTCAAACCAATTGAACTACCCCACCCTCATCCAAGGATGGCACATGACTAGGTTGCATATGGAATCTCGATATCTCTCGTGAGCTAGAGAATAAAAGGAGCAAGGCATGTTGATCTCGGCAGTCGTTCGAAATACATTGCTTGTTCCTGGCTTTGCACACCCACCAAGTCGTGCCAAAGAAAATGGAGTGATTTCCTTTGGCACCGCGAGTACCCAAGTGCAAGGATCATGCAGAGATAGAGATGAACTTTGGGTTAAATGAGCTAAATTTTTCCCAGGCCCTACGCACCATAATGTAGTCCCAAAGGCAATGAAGACTATCCTTAACCTAGCTAGGTTAGGTAGTTGTAACTCCAAGAAATTAAAGTTACTTTGATTAAAATTCATCTTATATGTCCTTAGTCGCATTGGTCTTGTCTAGGAAAAAAAGCTTTTTTGTAATTATTTTGTTGTTTTCTCCATTTATATTAAATAAATTTTAAGATTGGTGATTTATTATAACATTGATGAAATTTTAAGCGTTCAGAATTCTGATCATTTGGTAAACTTTTGCAGTTCAAGGTTGGATCACAAACGTGAATTTTGAAAGTGACTAGAAAAGGGGAAGGGTTGCAGTGCACCTTAAGGGCACAACAGTGATGGACGTTGGAATTTGGAGGCAGCTAAAAAAATATAATACATATATTTTTTTTTGCAATACAAAAGGTTGTCATTAAAACAACATTTGTGCCAATAAGGTTTCTCTTAATGAAAAGACTTAAAAGGCTCAACAAAAAAAAACGGTTTTAATTAGTGTCTGTTTAGCATCTAGAATTGGGTATAAATTGGGACATGAAATTGAAATCAAGGCTTGAAATTCTAATCTTTTTGGAAGCCCTTTTTAGAATTAGAATCACAATTCTATATGACATTCGACCGAAGAGATGATAGAGGGGGTTGTGACTCCAGAGGATCAACACCCCCTAAAAAGTCCAATGCTACACAACTAGATGTGCATTTGATGTACATTAAGGGATAAAACAAGCGGAACAATAAACACTGTCATCGCCACCAATCCTAGTATCGTTGTTGCCGCCTCCATCACCACCACCCTGTCGCCACCGTCACGATCACCTCACCAACTTTGTTATCACCATCACCGTTGTCATCGTCACCGCTCTACCATCATCACGAACACCAATATCATCGTTGTCGTCGATGCCACCACTGCCACTGCAAACTTTAGCAAATGGAATTTAAAATTATAATGTGATGCTTTAATTCTTTGCATAAATCAAATATAGAGTTATGATTCTAAACCACTTCCAATACTAAATTAGAGTTAATATTCTGAAATACGATTCTAATTCCATGTGATGAATTTTCTTTAGCAAGCCATCTACCTGGAACTACTATTGTAGTCTGTAGATCCCTCCCTAAAACTAATGACAAGGGGCAGAGCCAAACCAATTTAGGTCAAAAGGATCAAATATTGATTTTATGTTGAAGAAGTGATTAAAATTTCAAAATTTTACTGCAAAAATTTAAAAAAAATTCAGAAAATAATTTAAAAATTGTCAAATGTTTTAAACATTGAGGGACTATTTGTGACATGCGTTGATCTTGAAATAAGACAACCGTTTCACTTTTAGATTTTTTTATAAAATAGAAATTAAAGAAATGCAATAATATCTCAATTGATATATTCTTCTTGATGTATTACAATATTTATTATGGATTTAGTTGGTATACATTAACGGTGTAATTTTTTATAAAACAAATTAAAGAAATGAAATAATATTTCAATTGATATATTCTTGTTGATATATTACAAAATTTATTATGGATTTAATTGGTATCAACCATCACAAGTTGATACATCATTACAATTTTTGATTCTTATCCTAATCACCTTAAAAGTCATCAATTTCATGATTTCTGATTGGTTGTCATTGTAAAAATATTTACACTGACAATACTTAAAAATTAAACTCATTTATTATTTAGGATGCACAATGATATTTTTAAAAAAATCTATTTGATTTAAAAGGAAAAAAAAGGAGACAAGCAAACATTTTTCGTGGCACAGATGGATCGAGAAAACCAGAAAATATCATGTATAAATAAATATGTGAAATACGAATAATACCATAGTGGTGGACCCATGGTTGCCCAAAAACTTTTGGCCTAAGGATATCATGTTCTTATTTTAAAGAAATGCATGTCTTATCTATAATAAAAAGAGTTTAATTGCTATATACTATAAAGTTTTTATATTATTATCCAATCACAAATCAAGATATGAATTATTTTAAGGTGGTTAGAATAAGAGTCAAAAAATTTAAATAATATGATAACTTATGATTGATTAACAATATAAAAATCATTTACACTAACAGTATATATCAACTAAACTCTCATAAAAAAAACCAATAACATATTAATAACAGTACCAACGTTATTGCTTCATAAAAAAAACAATACCAACGTTATAAAATTCAAATGGATAATAGCATCAGAAAAAGTTCAAATGGATAATAAAAAGAGTTTAATTGGTATGTATTGTTAGTGTAAAGTTTTTTACACTATCAACTAATCACAAATCAATATATGGATGATTTTTAAGGTGATTTGGATAAGAATCAAAAATTTTGAATGACATGATAATTTATTATTGATTGATGTATAAAAAAAACATTTACATCAAAAGTAAATATCGCTTTCCAAATAGTTTTTTAAAGATTGCTACGTGCTGAATTTGCACTGGTTGACTCTAATTTTTATTTTTATTTTAGTTCCAACGGCTTCTGCTGATTTGATTGGTTTTTTCACTATAGTTTAATTGGTATATATTGTCAGTGTAAAGATTTTTTATACTGTCAACCAATAACAGATCGTAACGTTATTGAAAATCTTAGATTCTTATCTAAATCTCCTTAAAAGTCATTAGTATCATGATTTGATATTGATTGACAGTATAAAAAAATTTATACTAACACTAAATACCAATTAAACTAAAAAAAGAATGCATGAATGTATGATAACATAAATAATTTTATATTGTCAATATTATAAATTGATATATATTAAAAAATTTGACTTTATTATATTTATCTTAAAAGTTAAATGAATAATGGTTTGTGATTAATTGATGGTGTAATTTTTTTTACCTTAATTAATAATATATCAAAATTAAGTTCTCCTTTAAAACAAATTGTATGTTTTAATATATTAGAAGTTTTAAATAACAATCAACAAAAATGTATTTTTATACGTAATTTATTAGTTATACTATTGAAAACTCCCCTAATTAAATAATTTGTATACTATAATACTTCTTTATCATACCTATAATAATACTTAATTTCTTATAATATATATATATATATATATATATATATATATATATACTATTATATATTCTATATCATATTATTATATTAATATATTATTATATTATTTAAAAGCTAAGTTCTAGTACCTAGAAGTGGTTAATAGCGGTAGAAGTTGACTATACCCCAGGCAAACTTTACAAAGGTTAGGAGTTCGAATATTAGAGTCGTCATTTTAGGAAGAATGTTACTTCACCATCACTTTCGATTTGAATATTAGTTTTACTGCTTTGCCTATTAAAATACTCGATCAAAGACAAAAAAAATTAATTTATGGTATTTTTTTCAAGTTAATTAGTTTATGATATTTCTAAGTGACGTTGAAGTTTCTGTTTCTCATATTGAAATTTTCATTGAAAATGTACAAAAAATAATAAACTCCGTTTGAATAATAATAATAATAATATACGTACCAGTACAAAAGTATCATGAAACTCTTCAAATTAAGTCGGCTCTATTATCATTATTTTTAAATATAATTTAATTTATTTACTGTTATTATAAACTTTTCTGCCACCGTACAAGACTACAACAAATGGTTCTATCCAACAATTTTCAAAAGAAAAAAAGGCTACAACACATGGTATATCATTAATTAAATAAGTAACGATTGCAATAGTTGGATCATACTAACGAGTATCATGAAAAGATCATATTTGAATCTTTATAAGATTCAAGGCTAGGGTTGGGAATATGTTAGGTCACTTGTCGGGGGCCTATAACTTAACCTATTTAAAGCCTAACTCGGTCTAGCCTATTTAGTAAAACGATTGGGTCAGGGCTTTTTAAAAAACCTATATAACTAAATAGATCAACCTAAGGCTTTAAAAAAAGACTACTGGGCCTATCAGACCGGCCTATTTAACATAAACACACGTATGCATATATGTATAATATAATATATTATAATATTATAATATATTATTTAAAATATTTGAAAGTAAAGATCTCTTGGCCCATTTAAATGTAGTGACTTACTAGCTTGCCTGTTTATTTGTCAAGGCCCGATGACCTATTTATCAGTATAGGTTTATCAATCTCTTTATCATTAGATGCCTACAACCTATTTACAAGACCTATGACCTATTTATAGGTGAAGGCATATTTAAAGGTTTTTGATAAATAGGCTTTTAAATAGGTTTTCAGGTATGATCAGACTTTGAAGTAGACCAGGTTCGGGCCTTAAAATTGGCCTACATCAGGCTATTAGGTCGGGATCGAGGCGGGGTCGTGTGTGAGGCAAAGCAACCAAGGCATTTGCCTTAGGCCCCACATTCACTTAGCCATTGATCCTTTGTAATTCTATATATTATATAAAAGCCCAAAAATCTAACATGTAATAAATACATTAAAACATGATAAAGCCCCGATAATAACATGTATGTAGGAGAGATTTTATTTAAGCATCAAGTAACAACGTGACTTTTAAGCCCAAGTTAACAGCAAGTGCTATAATTATATGACCCAACAGTCTTAATACTTCTTTTTTAATAAGATGGTCTTAATACTTATGAGTGTGCATGAGTGAAATTTCAGGAATGTAAAATTGATTGCAATTGAAACTGTTCATTCCTTTTGTCTAAGAAGATTAAATATTGGTACTGTTGGAGAAAAATCTATTGCACATGGGATTTTGTTAATAACACTGAATTGAAATTAATAAGATGAGTGTTGTTTATTTTCTACATATACAATAAAATTTGAAAAAAAATATTCTAATAGGTCTGCCTTAGGCCCCAAAATGCCTGGACACGGTCATTGGCTCAGGCCTCGAGATTGGAACGCAGGTCAGGCACGAGCTTGTTAGGGTCTAGCTCGGCCTAACCTTTTCCCACCCCTATCCAAAGCTATGTACACATTCTCTTAATATAAAACTAATAACAATAAGGTTGATACCCATCTTAACTTCTAGTCTAGAAATAATTGCATTGTCGTGTAAGAGAAAAAAGGGTTAATTCTATTTAGATATTTCAAAATTTTAATAAACTAAAAATATCCGTCAGTAAAATGTAGGTAAAAATATGTTAGTATGTATTGAATTTCATTCTAAAATTACATCACTTCCACCAAAGGATGGTGGTGAGCTTTGGCTTTTATTGTCATATTAAATTTTATCCTAAAAATAATTAGTATTAAGTACTGGCCTTACATAACATATTTGTAATTTTGTAATAAGCTAGGAAATAAGGAAAAGCAGACTCTAATTTTAATAATTTATTTTATTTTATTTTAGATAGATGCCAACTCACTCAAGACAGGAAACCAAGTTGTTTCCTCCTACAAATAGAGTGGACAAATATGAATAGATGGGTAGGGTTTGTCATAATCGTGCAACCATATTAGACTATAACACAACCTTGTTAAAACTAGGCAAAAAGTAAACCTAAAAAATTCTCTCTTACACTTTGTCAAGAGAAATAAATACAATGTCGTCTTTTCCAAGACAAATTGTAAAAGATTTGGAGTTCCCCCTATATAAGATATCGTGTTTATTTCTTTCAGTTAAAAATATCATCATGCTATGAAGATTAAATTTCAAGTACTTATTTCGTTGGACACTTGCTAGATCTGAAGAACATTTTGTTGAAAGGGAGAGGGGGTTGGTGTGAGTATATTTTGTTGTTATCACAAATGATGCTAAACGAAGCGTAAAGCACTGCATTATTCGCGTTGCGGTTCTTCTACAGGATAATAAAATATTAAAATAATCAGAAAAACAATGAAGGTGAATATTATGAACACTGTAAACATACCATTAAGAACACAGTTTTGGTTCAAATCCATGGTTTTAATTAGCATTTTATTCATATAATAATGAGTTTAATTGATATGTAATATCCGTTTTACACCATTAACAAATCAGAAATCATATGGTATAAGTGACTTTTTTTTTTTTTGGTAATCATGTTATTGGTACGAAGTATCAACTGTTGTAAATAGTATCTAATCTCCATCGGGGTAGCTGAACGACATTTCAAGGTTGCTCCCTCCCAATTCGGTTTTTTCCATGCATAATAGCTAGGAGTCTAACCTCTGACCATTTGCTTAAGGGGCTTGACTCCGTTATCAATATGACCAACCACATGTTGGTGTGGTGTAAGTGACTTAGTAATTAGGATAAAAGTCAAATATTTTTAATAATATGACAATATCTGATTGATTGACGGTGTAACAAATCTTTACACTGTCAATACATACCAATTAAAACCAAAATGTAATGATCAGTTAACACTAATAAGGCCATCTAAATTAAAATGGTGCAATTTATTAAAGTTTCTTAATTATACCGAACAACGCTTCGATGAGATGTCACATGTCTTTTCCAATATAATTAGTGATCTCGAATTCGAATCATGATCCTGAGAATGCAACAGCATTACAACTCTTGAGGGGAGCTTTAAACCAAAAAAAATGTTGCTTAATTATTTTTTTATGGGTTTTTTTCATGTCATACTGCCACCTTTTATTTTATATTATTTTAAGCAATTCATTAACCTTTTATTTTATATTATTTTAAGCAATTCATTAAAGTAACTGTACAACTCTAAAAGTTAAAATACTGCTATGTAAAATATGATTCTTATTTTTTCAGCAAATCTCATTGAAAATGCCCTAAAATCATGCTAGTCAAAACCATGTTTTTTGTTGTTGTGTGTGTGTATGAGACAAAAAAACAGAAACAACAAAAGACTAGCCGGCAAAGGCCAACCCTAAGCTATCACTAAGTAGGAGCGACCCCAAAAGCACAGGGGGGTGTTCTTCCAGAGAATCCATCTTGTGTCTTGATTTGTACCATGCTTCGCAAGAAAGTCTGCACTAGCATTTGCCTCACGTAAAATATGCTTTATAAGTTAAAACTATGGGTTTGAACCAAAACTACGTGTTTTTGAAAGATGGAAAAAAAGTAATTATAATAAAATTATTTATCTCATACTAAAATCGGCTTATAAAAACTATCGTGGAGCATTAAATGCTTTTAATCAATATATATAAGTTCCCATTGGATATAAAAATATTATAGCCTATTTTGATTATCCGCATCTGTGAGACTTTTTATCTAAATAAAAATATGATTTAAAATAATTTTTTAAATAATATTTAAACATAAATTTAATTTTACTTAAATTAATTTACAAAAATAATTATACATATAATTAACAATTGATGATATTATTGTAATTACGTAAACAGCGGGCGGGTTCGGGGCGAGACGAGTATCTGTATCCTCATCTCTGTCCCCCATCCCCAATCAAAATGGGGTTTTCTAGTCAAAATCAGGGCGAGTTCAGGTGGGTATCCTCGAGTTCGAACCTCTTTTCATATACCTACAGTTATCTCAAGTAAAACAATAATTTTTGTGATTATTAAAGCATTCAAGTGAAGAACCTTATCAACGACATTTTTTCCCCATATATTTAAATCAAAAGATAGAATTTGAGAACATATAATTAAAAGAATATTAAACTCTTTCGATTCAGACCAACACACCTTTAAGATTTAATTGGTATACATTGATAATATATAATGTTTTACACCGTCAACTATTTAGAAATTGACATATAATTAAAAATATCTGACTCTCATACTGATCATTACTTTAAAAATCACTTATAACATGACTTCTGATTAGTTGACAGTATAAAAAATTTAAAATTATATACTGACCGTACACATCGTAAACTCTTACTTTTTTAGTTATATATGATATGACATTTTCATATTATTTTTACCCAATGGATATGTCATCTTAATATAAATGAATAACAGAAATTATTTTTTGACATCTGAAGTGAACATCTTGTACAGACAACGTAGATCTGAATTGTGTTTTAGTATGATAAAATATATGAAGAGAGAGAAAAAAAATAAACAAGTGCTAAAAACTATATACATATGATGTTATTTTTGAAGGGATATACATATGACGTCGTCGGACAATACTTTTGTGTCCAAATATCATAATTCAATCAATAATATATTGCAATTTGCATTTTGCAAGGGCTGGAGTCGTTTATTGTGTTGATGGGATTTCTTTTCTTTTCTGAATCAGTGTGCGTGTAACTTAATGGTAAAACAATTGTTAGCTTTGCATTAAAAAAACAACAATTGTTAGCCGGGTCACTTAGTTAATTGTGACAATATGGCAGAAATTATCTCCCAATAATATTTATTAAAATACTTTTTTTTGAAGAGATTAATTAAAATACTTTAGTCAAATAAAAAATAAATCGATGTACATGATGCTAATTACAAACAAAAGCCAATGCTGCTACATATATTAATTATAAATTTAACAACTATGATTTCTTTAATTATCATTGTTCTCTCAAAAAAAAAATATAAAATAAATCATTGTTTAGTACTTCTGGATGGAGATCTCTAATTAAAGCCACTTCTCCAAAATTTAATACTTTTATCAAGGTTTAATGTTCTCCAAGATATTTAAAAAAATGTGTGAAGCAAATTCTGGCAGTCTTTTTTTTTTTTATTTTGGTACATAAATTCAGATAGACTCTATGAATAAGTAAATGCAAGTATCTAATAAAGACCCAACAGGCACTCTGAATTTTAAAGAATGAGTATTTGCTTAATGTATATCAAGAGAAGGCTTAAACATAATTTGAATTGAATGTGAGACCTGAAAAAAAAAATTCATGTTATACAATGGTTTTTTTGCTCTACAATTATCCTAACTTAGCAAGCAATTGAATTGTAAAAGTCAATACACAAATGCATTTTCTCTGAGAAAGAGACCCACGTCTCGTTATATTCACATTGAGCCATCAACTTTCTTTCTTTCTTTTTTAAAATACTTTCTGCCTATTAATGATATATGATTTCAGCCTAGAAAGAGTGGATCCAGGTGATAATCAAATTCAACCTATATTATAAAAAATCAATCTCAACCTTTGGGACGATCGAGAACTCAAGTTGGAATCTTAAGAGAAGAGATATATTCTTGTGAGGAGATCTCAGAACCTTCATACTCATGTAATCAAACGATATTTTTTATTTATATAAATAGAATTAAAAATAAAGAATGTAAACAATAATTTCTTTATGCATGAATAGACTATCATAAACATATGAATTTCAAGATCTAAAAGTTCATGGTTTTCACGTGATTTGTAAAAGAGAGCGCATCATTCTCATTCTTACCACATACGAATAATTAGCATAAATACATTAATCACATAATATGAAACTTCATATTTTTCATAAGAGAAACTCCAACAAGGGAGTTGCATGTTGAAGTTCTTAAATCTATGTATCAAATAAGGAATCGTTACTTAATTTTTTTCCATTGGAGTTGATATAGCTGACAGTGTGAGTTGCTTAAAATAAGGTATTATTGTATATACAAGGAACCCCAAAGATGGGTTGCTTATGAAAAAAAAATATTTTGCTCTAAATATGGGTGAATTGCTTAAATATTATGTGAGATAATGGAACCCTTTTAGTAAAAGTTAAGCAACCCAAAGTGGTTGCTTAAGTGTTGGCCATGGGAGCAAAATGTGAGTGAGTTACATAAATGTTATGTGGTATAGTGAAACTCTCTTAATAAGAGACAAGCTGATAAGGTTTTCCTAGATTAGGTTAACATTTTCCTAAATTCGAGAGTAGAAAAATTCTCTCCAGAAAGTTCAAGAGGGAAGGGAATATTTTCTGAGTAATTTCTTTCTTTGATTTTCATTCAACAATACCTCCCTATATCTAGGTAGGCAGTTACACAAAATGTTGATCAGGTGACATCTGTCCCTTACAATGAAAAAGCATAACAGATAACAGCAAATTCAAATATTGAAATAAAACACTAAAATTACTAAATTTGAAAATCCTTCATCCAGCTAGGTTTAGTGACATCTCTCTTGGGCCTGTTATTCGGGCCTCCACTTATTTCAGCAGCATCATGATTTTGGGCCTAATCATTGCCCAACCCTGGGAGATTGACCTTGCCCACAAGGTCCAAGTCAGGATAAGCCTGGGTCATAACAGTAATGTCCTCCCAAGTAGCCTCTGATTCAGTTTGGGAGGACCAAAACTTGATCTTTAGGTCCATGCTTACCCGAAACAGTTTCGCAGCCCAATACCCGAATGGGTTCCACTAGTGGGTGAGTTCCTTGAGCTTAAGGCGATAAGGGACAAGTCTGGACATCCGGTTGGCCACGGCAAGGGAGGAGCAAAGAGACGTAAAACACCGGGTGAATCTTAGTAGAGCGAGGCAACTCCAATTCGTACGCTACTGGCCCAATTCTTTTCAGTACCTGAAAAGATCCATAAAAATGATATGCCAACTTGGGAGCATGTCGCGTGGCCACTGAAAGTTGCCTGTAAGGTTGCAAACACAAGTAGACGCATTCCCATACCTCAAAGGTGACTTCCCTCCTATGTTTATCAGCAATCTGTTTCATACGGTGGCGTACACCCTGGAGATTTTCCTTCAGTTTGTTCAAAAGAAGTTGCCTGTGTGTGAGGAACTCATCCAAAGTTGTGACCCTTGTGTTTCCCGATAAGTAAGGAGGGATGATAGGTGACTTGCGGCCGTACAATGCTTTAAACAGAGTCATATTGAAGAATGGAAAGACGTATTGTACCAAAACTCAGCAAGATGAAGGAATTGGCACCTTCTTTGAGGATCATCACTAACAAAGCAACATAGATACGCCTCCAAACACCGGTTGAGAACTTCCGTTTGTCCATCACTTTGTGGGTGATAAGCACTTGAGTAAGAGAGGGTTGTCTTTTGCTCATTGAAAAAGGCTTTCCAGAACTGGCTGAGGAATAAGGGATCTTTGTCACTCACAATAGACTTCGAGACCCCATGAAGTCTATAAATCTTTGCAGAGAAAAGAGATGCCAAATTTTGTGTCCTGTAACTAGTAGGAAGAGGCAACAAATGTGCATATTTAATGAGCCTATCAACAATTACCCAAATGATCGTTTTTCCCTGAGAAGGTGGCAGATGCGTGATGAAATCCATGGAGATATCCTCCCACACCTGGTCTGGAATGGGCAAAGGTTGCAATAATCCTGCTGGAGCTTGAGTGGTGGTTTTATGTTGCTAGCAAACATGGCACTGAGCTACAAATTATTTGACCATTTTGGGCAGAGATGACCAGTAAAACGCAGCCACCACTCGAGCTAAAGTAGCTCTGTATCCGGAATGGCCCCTATAGGCATGGAGTGCAATTCAGTAAGGACCAACTGCTGCAAATCACTCTCAGGTAGGATAAATATCCTCTCACTAAAATATAACAGCCCATCACTCAATTTGAACTTAACCCTGAATTCCGTATCAGAGTCCCATTGGGCTAATAAGGCTTGACCCATTGAGTGTTGAGAGTAGAATTGTCTAAGCAGTTTAATCATATTAGGAACAGGGGAGGAAATAGCCAACAATTGCACATCTAATTGTTCAAGTTTCCGAGAAAGAGCATCTACTACCTTATTAAACAACCCCGTCTTGTAGTGTATCTCATAATCGAACCCCAGCAACTTGGTGAGCCATTTCTATTGCCCCAGCGTTTGAATTGTTTGATGCAATAAATTGTGCAAGCTTTGTTGATCAGTAAAAATAAAGAACTCGCGCCCAAGTATGTATTGCCTCCATTTCTTGACTGCCTCCGTTATCGTGTACATTTCTCGGACATAATCTGAGGCGGCTTGCATTTTAGGGGACATTTTTTTTACTGAAAAAGGCCAAGGGGTATGAAGTTTGGGACAACACGGCCCCCACTGCTATTGTCGAAGCATCAGTGTCAATGTGGAAGGGTGTGTCGAAGTCTGGTAGGCCAAGGACAGGGGTGGTAGTCATGTCCATTTTGAGCTGAGAAAAGGCCTTGGCTGCCTCAGGAGACCACTAAAAATTGCCCTTTTTCAATAGATCCGTGAGTGGCCCAGTAATGGGGGCATAATGCCTCACGAATCTGCGATAATAGCCTGTTAGCTGATAAGCCTCTGGCTTATCTAGTTTTATGACTAGATGAACTAGGGTTCATGTGCCTATTTATTCGAGTTCACTCTCGTTTTCGCCCAAATTTGCCTTGTTTTGTTCCTAAGTTGGACTTTGACTCGTTTTGCGTCTTTTGTGTAGTTTTTAGGTTATTTTGAATAGAATTACGCTTGTGGGTGCTTTTGTTGTTTCAGGTTAAATAAGTGAAGCTCCGGGAGTCAAGGAAAGTCAAGAAGCAGTGGAAAAAGCGCTTCTGGAAATACTCGCCTCGCGAGTAGATGCTCGCCTCGCGAGACTGAAGAACAGCCAAAGGCAGAAACAGTCATCCTTCTGGTTCGCCTCGCGAACAATATTCTCGCCTCGCGAACCTGAACATCAGAAAAAGGCAGCAACAGTCAGCTCTCTGGGTCGCCCCGCGAACAATCTTCTCGCCTCGCGAATCAGGAAGACCCTGGAAGTCAGAGACCATCACGGCCCAGCCGTGATGAAGGTCACAGCCTAAAATTGAAGGCTCGCCCCGCGAACACTCTTTCGCCTCGCGAGAGTTTAAATTGAAAGCGCGCCAATTTTAATTCTCGCCTCGCGAAAATCTGCTCGCCTCGCGAGCGAGCGCAGATCAGGATTCCTATTTAAAGGATGTTGCAGATCAGAAGAGGGGAATCACAACTGGAGGAGGCTGTAGGGCTTTTGGAGGGCCGCGAATCCTAGTAGTTTTCCACTGTTTAGAGTAGTGTTTAGGGTAGTTTCTTTTCTCCTTGGAGCTGCGTCTCCCTTTTTCTCATGGAGGTTATGTCCGATCGCTTGTCTATGAGCATGAGGAACTAATCCCCTCGTCCGAGGGAACGATGAAGCCACCCACGGCAGTGTATTGTTCATATGATGTATGTCTTTCTCCTTTAATTCAATTCTTATTTCCCGATTCTGATTTGAATGTTTGATCATATGTTTTGCGTGATTAATCAGTTAAACGTGTTTGAAGCCTAACGGCGATTCGCGTTTCAGAACTTGAATCGGGGTCATAAATGTTTTCCAATTCTGAATTGAATGTGTTGATCATATGTGTTGCATGATTAATTAGTTAAACGTGTTAAGGCCAAACGGCGATTCACGTTTTAGAACTTGAATTGGAATCACTAATCGAATAATAAACACGAAAGTGGATTTAGGAGATTAGTACAACCATTTAGGGAACAAGAATTAACAGAATTCGGGATTAGGATTATGAGACCTGCAAGTAATTAATCCAATCTTTGAATACGTCCTAATGAGCATGACCATGGATTTAGGAGAATTTAGGGGTCCCGGTTGACATTGTAATTGAACTTAGGGAGGAATTCATCATCACTTGGGTGTACATATTGGGTAGGTGGATTTGTGACCTTGGACATTTTAGTTTTCATATTTTTAGTTAATTATTTAATTAGATTTGTTAATTAAATTTTGATCCTATTCTCTCTTCTCTCTCTCGACCACCTTCCGTAACTTGACCGAACGTATCGGATTTCCCGCGGATTAGTTGAATTGGTAGCCCAATCCCTGAGTTCGACCTCGGTAATTACTTACCGTGTTATTTTTATTACTTGCGACGACCCGGTACACTTGCCGGAGTCACAACAAGTTTTTGGCGCCGTTGCCGGGGATTGGCACAACCAGTTTTACTAATTTTAGGGGAGTTGATTATTTGGTTAAGTTATTTTCGTTCTTATTTTTTATTTTTATTTTTATTATTTTCTTTTTATTTTCTACTATCTCTCTCTACTTCTTTGATTCCACTTGGTCTTGCCTTGTTTTGTATGCAAGGTACACGAAGGAATGCTTCCGGGTTGCGAATATTGTGATGGGAACCATGACACTTGGAGTTGTCCGTTCTACTTCCCTCAAGTATATGTGGAACCATGGCATAATGACAGCGTGCCCCAGAACAACTATCAGAGTCAGAATCAGTATTAGGGTGATATGGGGGGAGACCATCCGGATTTTGTTTGGAGTAATGATGGCGATGGTCTAGCCTGGCAACCACAACCTCAACAAAATTGGCAACCACAACCTTGGGAGTTGGCTCTGGAGAAGATGAATGCGGCAATGGAAAAGATGATAATCAACACAGAGAAGGTGAATACAAAAGTTGACAAGTTGGCAACTCATACAGGGATGGCACTTCAAAATCTAGAGATGCAGATTGCCCAACTCACAAAGCAACTAAATGAGTGTCCCCCAGAGACCTTCCCAGGAGATACCGAGAACCACCCTAAGAACCAATGCGATGCCACAACAACTAGAAGCAGTGGGGTGTTGGGATCTAACAGGGATGTAACTAGTTCTCAGGGAGTTGAGGAAGAACTACCACATGTTGGGGAAGTACAACCGGAGAAAAAGGAATTGGCAAGTGACATGGCCCCGGAACAACCACATGACGAGGAAGAGCCACCTAAGGAAGAGGAGTTGGCAAGGGATAAGGCACCGGAGCAAGAGGGTAGAGAGCAAAATGAAGATAAAGTGGCAGAGGATTTCACCATGCTTGCCAAGCAACCTGATTTTGATGCGTTAAATAAATATGTCGGCTTGCATGCATGTGTGGACACCGGTAAGAGAGACCCACCCACTTGTCTGGCACACTTCCTCGTGAAAACACAGTTTGACCCGAGAGGAAGTGAGTTCATCATTGCGGAGGTCAAAGAAGTTTTCACACTCAGACTAGAAGGAAGTATGGATAGAGTGGTATTGCTCCTGCGAGGGCCACTTCACAAACCATGGGACCCGGGTGGAGGACTTGATATGATGAGCGTCCCTTAGCCTTTGTACCACAGACTATGGGATCCAGGTGGATGTTTCTTAATAAGTCAAGCTCGGGACGTTAAACAAGCGCTTCTTGGGAGGCAACCCAAGCTAGGTATCCATCTCTTCTCTTAACTTTTGTTTTGTTTATGTTTTTGTTTTTTTGTTTGTCACTCTTGAATAATTTGAGAAGATCAAGAGTTTTTGTATGAAATGTCGTGTCGGCAAGCTTGTTGGATTTGAATTAGATTGAGCATAAACTGATTGCATGAATTATTTGACCATTGATGATTTCCCCCTAAGTTCTGAATTAGAAAAATTGATCCTCACTTAAAAATTGAAAACTGAACTTTGAGAACTTTGTTGTGATTACTTGATTTATGATAAGTTTGGGGTGAGGGGGGATGCACACACTAGGAATCGTATCTCGGTCAAACAATTTGCAAAATGTCCAGGTGAGGATTTGAGCCTCCAACTCTGTTTTTGAATGTGTGAATCACTGTTAAGTTGCACTTTCCCGAATTTGCTTGAATCTCTTATTGGTTTGCATGTTTATGTGTTGCATCAAATGATTTAGGCAATTTTCTTTGAATAACTTCTTGGCCTGAAAAGAACCATCCCTAATGCATGTTCCCTAGTTAGCCAAATTGAGCCCAATTGACCTATTGTTTCTTGATGACCCTACATTACGAGCCAAAATCTGAAAAACCATGTTAACCCAATCTTAGGATTAGGAGAGCATGGAAATGAGCAAGAGAAAGGTTGTGAGAAACTAAGTTTGGGGTGGCTACAAGGTGATGTGTCATATTGGGGTGAGAAAAAGAAAATAAAGGTTGAAACCCAAGGCAAAATAAAATAAAATAATATATATATATATATATATATATATTCAAAATAAATTGCCAAAAGAAAAGGGACAAATCAAGAGATTAGCAAGGAAAAAGGCTGTAGTCACCCGAGACAAAAAGAAAAAATGAAAAAAGGAATTTGAGTGGAAAATGTGTTTAATGCTCATGCTCTCTTAGTTCCTAGGGACTTAAGCCTAAATATCCTTCATTATCCTACCCTCAGCCAGGCCCCATTACAACCTTTAAAAGACCTTCTGATGTTGCATACATGTTTACGTGGGGACCATTTTTGAGATGAAAATCAAATTCATGGGAAGTGCTCTTGATAAGTGAAATTGAGTGAAAAAGTTGAAAGCCTAGACGAATTTGAGCGAATGAGTGAAATTTTACATACCCTTGTGAGGAAGGCAGTTGTTTGAAATTGGTGATCTTCCTTTTGTGTGTAACCCTGATCCTCAACTTAGACTAATGATTGGATGAATGATGAAGTTCTCAATGGTTTAAAGTAAATGAATGTGGGGATTACATTGATGTAAGGGGGAGATCATTGAAGAAAAACTGTTTTGTAAAGTTGCATTAAATTTGTGCGAAATCGATTGATTCCTTTAGGCTTGCCAAGTCTTGAGTCGTTTTTGAGTTTTAAGCTTGCTTGGGGACAAGCAAGGTTTAAGTTTGGGGTATTTTGATAAGCCTCTGGCTTATCTAGTTTTATGACTAGATGAACTAGGGTTCATGTGCCTATTTATTCGAGTTCACTCTCGTTTTCGCCCAAATTTGCCTTGTTTTGTTCCTAAGTTGGACTTTGACTCGTTTTGCGTCTTTTGTGTAGTTTTTAGGTTATTTTGAATAGAATTACGCTTGTGGGTGCTTTTGTTGTTTCAGGTTAAATAAGTGAAGCTCCGGGAGTCAAGGAAAGTCAAGAAACAGTGGAAAAAGCGCTTCTGGAAATACTCGCCTCGCGAGTAGATGCTCGCCTCGCGAGACTGAAGAACAGACAAAGGCAGCAACAGTCATCCTTCTGGTTCGCCTCGCGAACAATATTCTCGCCTCGCTAACCTGAACATCAGAAAAAGGCAGCAACAGTCAGCTCTCTGGGTCGCCCCGCGAACAATCTTCTCGCCTCGCGAATCAGGAAGACCCTGGAAGTCAGAGACCATCACGGCCCAGCCGTGATGAAGGTCACAGCCTAAAATTGAAGGCTCGCCCCGCGAACACTCTTTCGCCTCGCGAGAGTTTAAATTGAAAGCGCGCCAATTTTAATTCTCGCCTCGCGAAAATCTGCTCGCCTCGCGAGCGAGCGCAGATCAGGATTCCTATTTAAAGGATGTTGCAGATCAGAAGAGGGGAATCACAACTGGAGGAGGCTGTAGGGCTTTTGGAGGGCCGCGAATCCTAGTAGTTTTCCACTGTTTAGAGTAGTGTTTAGGGTAGTTTCTTTTCTCCTTGGAGCTGCGTCTCCCTTTTTCTCATGGAGGTTATGTCCGATCGCTTGTCTATGAGCATGAGGAACTAATCCCCTCGTCCGAGGGAACGATGAAGCCACCCACGGCAGTGTATTGTTCATATGATGTATGTCTTTCTCCTTTAATTCAATTCTTATTTCCCGATTCTGATTTGAATGTTTGATCATATGTTTTGCGTGATTAATCAGTTAAACGTGTTTGAAGCCTAACGGCGATTCGCGTTTCAGAACTTGAATCGGGATCATAAATGTTTTCCAATTCTGAATTGAATGTGTTGATCATATGTGTTGCATGATTAATTAGTTAAACGTGTTAAGGCCAAACGGCGATTCACGTTTTAGAACTTGAATTGGAATCACTAATCGAATAATAAACACGAAAGTGGATTTAGGAGATTAGTACAACCATTTAGGGAACAAGAATTAACAGAATTCGGGATTAGGATTATGAGACCTGCAAGTAATTAATCCAATCTTTGAATACGTCCTAATGAGCATGACCATGGATTTAGGAGAATTTAGGGGTCCCGGTTGACATTGTAATTGAACTTAGGGAGGAATTCATCATCACTTGGGTGTACATATTGGGTAGGTGGATTTGTGACCTTGGACATTTTAGTTTTCATATTTTTAGTTAATTATTTAATTAGATTTGTTAATTAAATTTCGATCCTATTCTCTCTTCTCTCTCTCGACCACCTTCCGTAACTTGACCGAACGTATCGGATTTCCCGCGGATTAGTTGAATTGGTAGCCCAATCCCTGAGTTCGACCTCGGTAATTACTTACCGTGTTATTTTTATTACTTGCGACGACCCGGTACACTTGCCGGAGTCACAACATTAGCCACAAGAAGCCACAGAGAGCCGTAAGTGACAGGTTTGGGCCAGTCTTGGACCGCTTAGACCTTTGATGGATCGGCACACACTCCCTGAGCTGATATGATGTGGCCCAAGTAGTCCACTGAAGGCACCCCAAACACACACTTGGGCCATTTTGCATAAATTTGGAGTCCCTTAATAAACACAACACCTTGCACAAATGAAGTTGATGATCCTCCCATGTGTGACTGTACACCAATATATCATAAAAAAAACTAATCGACGGAGGAAGGGTTGGAATAAGTCATTCATGGCGGTCATGAAGGTTGATGGGGCATTGGTCAACCCAAATGGCATCACCAAAAATTCAAAGTGGTCGTCGATGGTGCAAAATGCTGTATTATGCTCATCTCCAGCCGACACACGAATTTGATGACAACCAGGAGCGGAGGTCAATTTTGGAGAAAACCGTGGCTCCAAATAATTCACCCAAAAGGCCATCCACAGTGGGAAAGGGATAACGGTCCTTGACCGTGATGGAGTTCAAGGCGCGATAATAAACACAAAAGCATCAAGACATAACCTTTTTTTTAATCAACAGAACCGGAGAGGAACATGGACTTGTACTAGGCTCGATAATCCTTTCTTGAAGCATTTCAGAAATGAGTTTGGTCATGGCCTAGTTTTGGTAATGAGGATAATGGTAAGGCTTTATGTTTACAGGTTGGGCTTGTGGTAATAAATGGATATGGTGGTCATGGGCTCTAGGGGGGTAGTCCATGAAGAACTCCAAAAACTGAGAGGAAATTAGTAAGTAATTTGTGAAGTTGTGGGTTGGGGTGTTGGGGTTGGGTTTCTGCTGGGCTAGTCACAGAGAGGGCCCAATAAGTGCTGTTAGGCGAGGCAATGGGCCATTATAGAAATGCACATGTTTGGGCAATGGCATGGGTGTCTAGGGAAATTTAGGGAGGGATTGAAGGGAGATGTCCTAACAGAGTGATGTACATCATGTGTTTACCCTGGTGTGTGAAGGACATTGAAGGGATGGAGAAATCATAAAGTACAGTCCCTAAAGTACCAAGCCAAGCCATACCCAGTACAACATTAGTACCCTGAATAGGGAGAATAAAGGGGTACCTGAAAAAGGTGGGACTGCAAATGTAAGGGGACACCAGAAGAAAGCCCTGAGCATTGAATGAAGTCACCATTGCTAACCATAACAGAGAATTCTGGAAAGGGGGTGACCAGTAATTGGAGAAAATATGCAAGGCGGGGACTGGATTATGTTGTGTGAACTTCCCGTGTCGATGAGGATAGTCACAGGGTGTTTCGCGATAGAGCCAACCATGCGTAAAGTTTGAGGTGTTGGGCCACCGAAAGAGGCAGTGCTCGAGAGGTGAAACATGGTCGATTCAGGGGTGGCTTGGCTCGAGAGGAGGGTTGAAGGCATGGGTGGTGGTTCTGGGTCAAGGGGGTAATGGGGTCAGTTAGGATTTCATCGGCTTCGTCACTGAGAAGGAGAAGGAATTGCTTGGCTTTACAGTGGTCGTTGGGGTGGAATTCGTCATCGTAGTTGAAACAGAGCCCTTTTGCTCGTCCGGCCTGCATCTCTGTGGGGTTCAAAAGGGGAATCGGAAAAGGGGAGGAAGGCGGCGGTTTGGGTAGTAATGGTGGCAGATTTTGGGAGTTGTGTGGGGAAGGTCGACGATAGTTAGATTGTTGTTGGTCATGGATTTTGGACTCAATGAGTTTGGCCAAGCCAAGGGTTTGGGACAGGGAGTGAGGCTTCAGGATGGCAAGCTCCCTCTGTATATCGATCTGAAGACCCGAGATGAAACGGTTAAGGATGGTCTCGTGAGACAGGCCAGTATCCGATTGGAGAGTCGTTCGAAGGCCGTCTGATATTCTACCACTGAACCCACATGTCGGTGTTTGAATAAGGCAGCTTGGTGGTTTTCGAAAGAGGATGGGCCGAATCAGAGCTCCAAGGCATAGGCGAAAGCTTCCCAAGTGGAGAGCTGGTGGTTGCCATACATCCACTTGAACCAGCTCAGAGCCTCACCAACCATGAAGAATCCGACAAGGTCCATACACTGAGCATCTTCAAGGTTATAGTAAAGGAAGTATTGTTTTGCTTGGAAAATCCAATCCAGGACATTAGAGCCATCGAAAATGCGTAGGATAAGTTTAGGTGGTTTTGGCTGGTGTAGTGGTAGTGGTGGCGGTGGGGCTTGGAGGTGGGGGTGGTGGTGGGAGAGCCTGTGATTTTGTCAACCAGTCCAGCAAGCACGATTGTAAGGGCCTCATGGCAGGAATCCATGGTCATTTGCAAAGACGAATGCGACTCATCCAAGCGCATTTGAAGCCGCTCGAGCTTCTCATGGAGAATAGTCACGGCGTCCTCTAGAACCTGTGTGTTTTTGGGAGGCATGGTAGGAGATGAAAGCACCAATGATAGGGTTTTCCAAGATTAGGGTAACTTTTTCCTAAATTCGAGAGTAGGAAAATTCTCTCCAGAAAGTTCAAGAGGGAATGGAATATTTTCTTTCTTCCATTTTCATTCAACAGTACCTCACTATATCTTAGTAGGCAATTACACAAAAGGTGGATCAGGTGACACCTGTCCTTTACAATAAAAAAGCATAACAGCACATACTAAAAAACATAACAGATAACAACAAATTCAAATATAGAATTAAAACACTGAAATTACTAAATTTGAAAATCCTTCATCCAGCTAGGTTTAGTGACATCTCTCTTAGGCCTGTTATTCGGGCCTCCACTTGTTTCAACAACTTCATGATTTTGGGCCTTATCATAAGCAACCTAAAGTGGGGAACTTATTAGTTTGAAAAAAAAGTTAGATTTATCATTTTGAAACCAATAACATTCTTTTCACTTCACCTCCACAAAACTAACTATCAAACAAATATTATTAAATTGTAAGAATAACTTCATACCATTTTTTGCAATTTAATATAAAGAAGTGATTTTTTTTTTATACAACCCTAATGAAATATATTATCCTAAAATCGCTCTTCAGTAAATACATCCAAACATAAAATTGACTTTATTATAATCGATTATAACAATAATCGATTATACGCATATTCAATTATGGAAATAATCATTTTTTTTGTTGCAATTGATCTAAACATCCACTTTGAAAAAAGCTTTTGATTATTTCGAAATCAACCACATTTTCTCATTTTATCCCTATATAACTAACTATAAAAAAGTATTATTATTTTATATGAAAAACCTCATACATTTTTTTTAATTTACTACATAAAAGTATTTTTTACATCATGCAAATGAAATTAATTATCTTTAAAATCATTTTTCAAAAAACATATACTCAAACAAAAAATCAAAAATATATTCTTATTATAATTGATTATCATAATAATCGAAAAATTATGGATATAATCTATTTTCCGCTGCTTCAAATATAAAATTGATTTTATAATTATCTTATGGAAATAATAATTTTTTTGCAGCAACAGACATTGAGGGATAATCGAAAAAAGTTTTTTTTTAAAAAAAATATTTAGAATCACTGGTTCGATCCATTCTCTAGATTACTATGCATTAGCAGCAAAATTATCTATAGGAAAATTTTTTGCGAACACAAGACACTTCAACTCAAGGTACCATAATTGGCACAAGACATGAAAGTTTATGGATGCAACCAATTCATGAAAAACGCATATCACGCGCATATGGACAGGAAACTGAGAAATAAGCTTTTCGAGTGAAGAGCCCTCGTAGACCCTGATGCGATCATATTATCGTCTCGTCCATTAGCGTACTTTAATTCAAAGTATCATGTGGACAGAAAACGAAATATAAGATAATAAAACCTTTTCTGATCAAAAAAAGATAATAAAACCTTTTGCCAAAGAAGTCTAGCTAGCTTTAGCAGTACCATGTGGAAGCAAGTAACTGGATTATATGGTTATGCTTGTTTTAAGGAGACACTAACGAGGTTTCCTTACAAATATCCATTATTATTTATTCAAAGATTCGATCCTGTCAAAGATTTGATCATTGTACTATATATATATAAAAGAAGGAAAGCATAATAACAAAAAATAAAATAAAAAGAAGTATAAAAGCATAGTTGATTTCGAAATGGCCTGAGATGTATTTGGCATAAGCTTAGCCTAATTTTTTTTAATACAATTCAAAGTTTAGATTTGGGGAATGCATGCCTCCTTGCAAGGTCGGAGAATACCACCAACCTCAGAGATAATTTAAAGTGGAATTTACATATTATCTATCAATAGAGGAAATCTAAGAATCAAACCCAAGTTACAGCTAATATGGGTGAAAGGCTTGACCAGATGTATCAACCCTGTTGGCAAGCTTAGCCTAATTCACTACAAGAAAATTTAGAATTAAGCATAGCAAATTTAGTAGCTAATCTCCAGAAGAAAAAAAATGCTACAAATTATCTTTGAATTTACTACAAGTATAGTCGTAGCATAAAACAAGTAGCAAATTAGCCAGGAAAAAAAAATTCTAAATAATTTTAAAACAAATCCTAGCTATTTTGTAGTTAATGTATAGCAAAATGTTGTTAATTATTCATTTTTCCTATCTATATAACTAGGATATTATTATAGAAATTTCATAGCTAATGTGTAGCTAAAAAAATAAAATAGGCTTTACTACACTTTTGATTATCCCATTATTGGTCATATGCGGTTTTACTCCTTATAATCTTTTTGTGCAAATTTGTACCCCAATTTTTCCATGTCGCAAATTCGGTCTACCGACCAATGTTTGTCATATTTTTCAATGATCAACATTGGGCAATCACTCCTTTAAACTATAACAATTTCATAATTATTACCTAAATAATTCATAGTTTCTAATCTAAATGTTCCATTTCAAAGTTATTCCGTACAAGAAAATCATTTTATAGCATGGCCTAAAAGCCTAACCCAAAATAGTTAGGTAGTTAGTTTATATATATATATATATATATATATATATAAAGAAAAGATGGAAACTTATAATTTGTAATGAATCCAAAAAGCAAAAGACCATTCAAATCTATAAAATATTTCAAAAAGAAAGTTTCATCCTTTACATAGTAATGAATTTTCTCATATACTTTACGAACCAGTGAAATCCCCACCATCGATAAAAATGGGAGAGAGATAGTCTTTGTAATATAATAAAGGGGGGAAGAAAAGGTTTAAGGGTGAGATTCCCCCCATTATTTCCTCTAGTTATTTTCCAATGGAGAGAATTCATTCCCCTTTTAGACATATTCCACCCTAAAGCCTAAAAGTCCAGGAATAGATCACATAAGTAGAAGTTGATAAGGTTCAGCAGCTTCCACCAGTTTTGGTTCACAAGCAGGTATAGAAATAACTACATAACAAAGTCTTAAAAAATAAAAACAAAGGAACATATCTGCAAACACACACAGACAAAGAATCAACATAAATATACTCGGTTACTCACTGTGATCCCACACTTTTCCTGAGTTCCAGCAAACAGACTTGAAACCTTGCTATTTCTTTAATCTTAAGAATGCCAAAGAGAGAGAGAATGATAGGTACAGAACAATAATGAAAGGAAACAAAGCTGTATTCATTGTATCATTAACTATGGTGGCCTGTATCAAGACGATAACAACACCTCAAGAGTGTGAATACATAGAGAAAACAAGGAAAACAAATAACAAGATATCCGGGCAAATTAGAGGGGTGTCCCTTTCTCTCCCAAAGTTCTAAGTCCCAAATTCCAGATATCCTCTACTCGTAACAACTTTATAAATCATACAAGGCTCTTCAAAACCACCTATAACAACTTTCTTAAAAACACCCGACCCAAAGGAAACATCCTAAGCTGGTCATTCTAAAAGACAACTACTGGAAAGAACTCCGTAGTTCTCACCATTAAAAACAATCACCCACCTCTTCTAGGATCGGGGTTAATATCCCCAAGTAAGGTCAGGAGCTTCTCGGCACCGCCTGCCCTAGTGTATCAAGGTACAACAGCCAAGAACCAGGAAAACCTGATATATTGTAAGGGTGAGATACCAATATATGGATTAATTAGGATAACTACATGCACACACACAAAACAACTTGCACAAGTAATATTCATATCCAACTGGAGATTTTCACAAATAAGCATAACATTCAATAAACATCGTCGTTTTTGAAAAATGCATGACACTTATATATTCAACTTCTATCCTAATCTACGGAGATCCCAACTTCCTTTTAAAAATGAGTTGATGAGGCTCGATTGCCAAAAAGGCACAACGTATTTTTCCACAGCACTGCCCAAAACTCCTGGCGTAGTGATCAATGTGTGTGGATATCCATAGTATACTGTCCAACTCAAGGCACAGTAAACAAGGCATATGGATTTCATTGTCCATCAAGGCACAATGATACAACGTCTTGAATATCTTAGCCAGGATATCCAGATTAACATCGGCGGCACGTCTGCCGAATAATGCATGAGAAAAACATTTTGTTTTCACAGCTTTTCTTTGTGTTTCATTCTTTCCCTGTCGAGGCTCAAGGCTCACGACCACCCATGAATTTTCGACGTTTTAAACTTTTCAGTGTCAACACAGGACGTTTTAGCCCGAGTGTCCAATCACAACAGTCCTAGACCTGTGCACTAGTCTTAGACTTTGTGGTCGTAGAAAACAATTTTCACCTTTAACCATGTTCATCATGATGTATATGGACACACAGTCCACAACAATGTATGCAGGACACATAGTCCACAACAACATATGTAGGACACATAGTTCATAACAACGTATATAGGACACGGTCCACAACAATGTATATAGGACATACAGTCCACAACCACGTATATAGGACACACAGTCCACAACATCGTGATACGGATCATAGATCCACGTGTTTTCGTTCAGTGAAAATACAAATCCAAAACAAAACCTCCGTAACTTATCCAAGTTATCGGAATATTTTCGTTGAGTATAACTTTTGGCAAAAGAAAACTTTTTCATTTGAAATTCATTTTTAAAAACTACGAGTTATAGAAAATCTATTTCATTTCCAAAAATGTATTATATTTTGAAACTTTATTTTTCTGAAAAATATTTGAAGCTTTGCAAGAAAATCCCCCCCTCCCCCCCTGATCAGCCTCTGGCTAGTCTAGTTTTATAACTAGAAAAACCTTGGCTTTGTGCTAATTATATCTCATTTTCGCCCAAATTAGACTTGATTGTCTTTAAGCAGCATTTTGAGTCGTTTAAGTAGTTTTAGGTTAATTTAGTTGATTTAGAGTCAAATAAAGCACTTACAGCTATTTACTGTTTTCAGGTAATAAAAAGAAATAATTCTGGAGTTCTTCGCCCCGCGAGAAGGCATTCGCCTCGCGAACCTGAAGCGTGACTATTCCAGAAAAATGCAAGATTTCTGTGTCACCCCGCGAATACATGTCTCGCCTCGCGAGACTGAAGACCAGAAGCCAGGACTCTTCCATTCCTCGCCACGCGAGCCGTACTTCGCCTCACGAGAAGATCAAACGTTGCAAATTGTTCATAAGATTCTCGTCGCGAGACAGTGTTCGCCTCGCGAGCGCGCGCAGAACTCACAGATATAAATTGTTGTTCTATGGCAGATTGCAGTAGTTAGTCAGTAGTAGTTTATCTTCTTTTCTTTTAGAATAGGACTGCTACGAATTAGGTTTAGTGCTTTGTTTTTCCTTTGTAATGGAGAACTAGTCTCCTTGATTAGTCTACTGTAATTGATTTCCACCACACTTGAGGTTTTGTAATTCCTGTTTTGTATGCTTTTCCCTTTTCAATACTATGCTATATATTTCTGTTTGTTTAATTCAGGAGTGTATAGTGTTGTGTTGATTTATTTCGGTGATGTTATGTTCCTATATTGAATCGCGTTTGTTTAATTCGCGTGTGTTCGTTCATGTTCGTTTAGTTCATGAGGGCTTAACCCCGTTTGTTTAATTCGGGAATAGGAACATATATCTCGTAGTAGCGATTTCGTTTGTTAATTGTTGCTACAACCGAAAGGGGATTAGAATCTGCTTAGGGCTTGGAATTTACATGAATCGATGATAGTTGGGAAATCGAGAACAGTAGAATAATCGTCTTTAGCTATTTGATAATCTTTTAAACTGCTCTGTTTTTTTATTGCTCTGTTATTGCGTTGTTTCCTTTGTTTAATTTCAAACCAACCCCCCCCCCCCAAAAAAAATGATTTTTGTGATAAATAACAAGTCAAGAGTCCTTGTGAGACGATACTCGAGTTGTCGCTCCCTATAACTACATTGTTACAAACCGCTCGCTTTTTTTGGCGTGTGCGCGACTACCCCCTCCCCTCCCTTCCCTTCCCTTCCCTTTTTTTTTTTTTTTTTTTTAATTTCATAGTGACTTGTTTTTCTTTATGGTTTTGTACCATAAAATATTTTCAAAAATTAAAGTTTCTCAAGATAAAATCATTTAAGCCTTCAAAGAATTTCCCTTCATAAAAAAAAAGTAAAAATTTAGATTCTTAAATTCTCATGGATTTTTTTTTTGAGAAGATAGTTACTTTCTCTTTTACCAAAAATGTTTCTTCAACTAAACTTTTATTTTTTTGATATTCTTTGTATAGTTTTCTTAAAGCTTTTATCTTTGATTATTAATTGAGCTTTAACCAATATTACGTTTTTCATACAATCAACCAAACAGTCTCATAACAAATATAGCATGTATCAGCTAATTCACATACATTCTTAAATAATCAGTCAAACATACAAATTTAAACATGTTATTCAATCAAATAAATAACTTAAATTATCACATCAAAACATTCAAACTATCACCTTAAGATAAACACAGACAATATATAGTTATCAGATCAAGCAAACAACTCAAGCCACCAATTAAAACTCAGCAACTCACATAAAATCAATCACAAACGACATGTAGTTATCATAAAGAGCATCCCTCAGGAATTCTCCCCTTACATGACTCGAAGGGTCGAAAAGTCTTTGTTTCTGCATTGCCCAAAGCGAACCTCCTTTGCTCGTAACGTGTCGCAAGTCTAAGAATCAAGCACATAACCTAAGTTAAATAAAAAATCATCTTATCTTTACATTAACACTTGTTTATAGTCTGTTTTATACCAAAATTATTGACTTGATCATGTTAAAAAATATTATTTTTAAAATCATATTTTTCATTCAAAAATTAAGATGAGTTCTTTTATAAAAGCATTTTCAGAACAACAGTGGGTTTAAATTTTGAATGATCACTCAAATGACTTTTAAAGTTTTTCACATCAACACAGTATAGTTGGTCCCATGTAAAAATTATAAGGCATTAATTTATTAAAAACTAAACACTGCCTCTGTTTGCACAGGATTTTTCCAGAAATCCAATTTCACCAATATGTAACTTTCTGAAATTGTTTCTCTTCATATACATATGTAAAAATTCCAAAACTTCAACAAAACTTTATTTATACTTTAGTATCAACCCAGAAAATTTTATAAAAAATTTAACTTTCAAAATCCTATATAAAATCATCGTGCAACCAATTATGTTCTTATTTTCGCAGTCAGAATTTGATTCTACTTTGAGAGGTGTTTTAACCCAGTAAATATTATCCAAATACCTACATATTATATATCAAATTAAAGCCCCAAAAGACTTCTTTCCAAATATATATTTATTTTTCTGAAATACGTTTTTTATAAAAATATATGGGCTTACGAATCACTAAATATCATGCTGCCAGATTTATATTTTCATATGTTCATCCATGCCAAGTTATTATTTCCATTAAAACATCATCCCCAAGTCATAAAATCAACATGAAAGGGTTCTAGACGCTTAAAAATTTGCATGCAAGCATATAAGGTGAAATTAAGGATTATTATGAGTTTATAAAAACTTGTTTCATATTAAAAAGATTTTTCTACGGTTTTCTAAGAATTTTTGAGTGAAAATTTGGACATGCAATCATGAAAACATGACATGCATGAGGATTAAATAAATATTGTTTAGAAGATGAGGATTAAGAGTGAAGATATTACCCTTGAGTGATGAAGAATGAAGAGAAGTGATCCAAAACAAGCTTAGTTAGAAATTTGACAGCTTTGAGGATGTGGTGGTAATATGAGTGTATCTAAAGATCTGCTCACCCAAAAATTACAAACTTGGGCTTGTTGGAAGGTAAGAAAGAGGGGCACAACTTTGATGTTGAAGGTTTTCTTGATTCAGAACAGAAAAGTGGCATAAAGAGCCTTCTTTCTGCAGTTTTCGTGTGATGCTGAGGGTTTTGAGCTGCTCTGGTGATTTGGGCATATATCCCAATATACTTATCCGTTTTTGATGATCTTTAGTTCGTTAGAAATAGGATAGGAAGAGGGACAACTTTCGTGTGTAAAATTTATCGAGTTTCAGAACAGAAGAGGCTCAACATTTCAGTTTGATTTCGGGGAGTAGATGGAGTTTTTGTGTGAGTGAGTGAAAAGGAAGAAAAATGGTGAATGAAGAGTTGAGTATTTATAGAGAGTGGAGGGGAGAGGAGTAGCTAAGTGGAGAGAATGGAGAGAGAAAAAAATTAAAAAAAAATTGAATTTAAAAGTTTTAAATTAATAAAATAAAAGAGCTTCTTGTATGTTTAAGCAAAATGATTGTGTACAATTAATAAAAACACTATTCATGTCAAATTCATCAAGTTTTTCACATCAAGTCTTTCAATCCTCACCTACTCCATTTAGTCTCATCAGCTTCCTTTCGGTTCCATCGATTTCCCAACTGTGAAAACCGATCGTGTTTCCTTCGTGAATTTTCTACCCGAAAAAAAAAATTAATATTGTAATATTTATAAATGAAAAATTTTAAAATTATGAAAATTGTTGTAAACATGTTAGGAAATCTCCTGTTTCATTACATGAGTCGAAATTTGTTTTCCTGATCAGTAAAATTTTACTGACAGTGAAAACACACATCGGGTCCGTCTGAAATTTTTAACTGAAATTTCAACTTTAGCTTCTTACTATAGAATAAATCATGAAAATAATTTTAGTTTATCAAAATAATCTCTCAAATTTAAAATAATAAACATACATATATACAGATTATTAAGAAACAAAAAATCGGGATGTTACATATAGCAAGTGGAGTTAAACCGCTGCTTGGTGCCTGACAACTTAAGAGTTTTGGCCAAAAGGATCTAAGGAAAACCTGGTTCCAATCAGTGAGTATTGTAGCTGGAAATCCATGAAGCTTGACTACCCGTTTGAGAAAAATTTCTGGAGCTTCCTGAAATAGACAACTATAAACACGAGAATGGGGTTGAATTGTGTTTATCAGAAATTAAAACAAAGTTAAAAACTTTTCGCACACAGAAGCTAGGTTTAGACAAGTGTGAAAAACACTGTGAGACGCCCCGACGTCCCATTAAAGAAAACCCATAATATTTAGGACCTAAACATGTTATTATCGTTATGCGGATATATTAAAACAACAAAAAAAATTTTAAACAACAGAAGATAATATGCATCAAAAGACGCACTGGCCATAGACTCTCTACTCAACTACTCGGGTCCACTACTCGTCCTCCATCATCTGGCTCATGAGGGGTTCCATCTAGCTCTTCCATAGCTGATTCCTCCATCGAGTCTTCTTATAGCGAATCACATAATTAAATAAAAAGAAATTATCTTTTGTTATCGTTAATATCCTTTATCATTAATATCCTTTATTTATTATAATTATGTATGTTATCGTTAGATTAAGTTATATATATATATATATATATATATATATATATATATATATATATATATATATATATATATATAATATTATATGTATATTTTAGATAAAATATTTATTATATAATAGATTTATAGTTTGGATTTATAGTTTTTTAATATATTTATAGCAACATGATATTTTGTTAAACAAATTGATATACTTTTCGAAATAGTTTGATAATAACATTTTTGATATTATATAGTTAGATTATCTTTTCCAATTTTATTTGATGGTGTTAGTCTTATCTAATAATAAATAAATAAATAAAAGAAATAATATATTGGGTCTTTAAATTCAAATTTCAGGACTTCTAATTAGAGAATTACATCAAATTAATACTTGAGAAAACCCTAAAATCTCAAAAACACTATGGGGGATGTTGAGGGAGGTTCTATACCTTGAGAGAATATCTTTGATGGGAAGATGGGTCTAAGAAGAGATTGGGGGAAGAGATCGTTCCTAAGATGTTAAGATTTATCGTAGGAGCACACATAACGTTTTGGTGGTCTTCAAGAGGTGAGTAAAAATACCTTTTCTAACACATCCATGGTACAACTAGTTTGAAGTTTTCACATATAGATTTATTTAATCATGAAAATTAAGATTTTATGGACCTAGAATTCTATTACTGTTGAATTGAACCTTTATTTTTTAATTATCAATTCCTTTCCTATGTGAAGCCTTGTTACCCTTGTTAATTAATGCACTTACTGAATTGGAATGAAAATTCCTCTTTCCCGGACACACGAAAGTGTCTTGTGGTGTGGAGGTGCATAACTTGTATTGATATTCTGTTAATTATAATCATGCCTTTCAATTTCCAATTGCCACTGTAGCGTGAATTGATTTCAATTCTCCAAATTCAAGCATTTAGCTAGGATCAAGAGTTTGGTTTACGTTCCAGAATCATCGTGGAATGATGCTTTAATTTATTTTAATTGAAATTTAATCCATTATTATTTAATTATGTGATGGGTTAAATTCCACTGTGATCATTGTTAAGAAATATGTTTAATTGATATGAATAGTATTGTCGTGACATGCTCTTTTATATTTGTTGTAAACCAGAACCTTTTCTATGTTGTTGATCCAGTTGCAGTGCAGAAATTGCACTCTGCTGTTGATGCAGTTTTGGTACTGCAGTGGTGCACCTTTCTTGCCAGTCAAGAAATGTAGCAAGAAGGTGATGTGCAAAGATCAGATTGCAAGAAAGAAATTGATCGAAACAGAAAAGAATGAAAGGAACACATGAACACAAGGAAATTATCGTGGTTCAGGGTCAATAACATAAACCCCTACATCCACACTGAGGAGAGCTCTTAACTATGATGAATTCAAAGAACAAATACAAGTCTATCAAGTATTGAATACTTTCTGCTCATTGATCTATCAGCTTGGACAGTTTATATAAATTACTGCCAAGCTCTTCATCTAACAATATCTACGACTTCTATGCTAACTAACTAACCAATACTGGTTGTTACAATCAGTTAGAAACAAAACAGTTATGCAAAAAAACAGTTTTATAACTAACTAGCATCACATAGATTCTAAGTTGCTCCATAACACACTGCATCTCCTAGCTGCACTTTGATGATCCACTTTGCATAACAATATTATATATGATTTTGTAGTGTTGTCTTATCAAGATATTATAGTATTGAGATTGATGTATTAGGTTATATGTCATGTCCTGCAGTAATGATATATGTTCAAAATATGTTTTTGAATTATTATTTGTAATCGCTAAGATACCTCCTTCAGAGAAGGGGATGACAGATACCTCCTCATTAGAGGGGAAGACAGATACCTCCTCGTTAGGGGAGAAGACAGATACCTCCTTCAGGGAAGGGGATGACAGATACCTCCTCGTTAGAGGGGAAGACAGATACCTCCTCGTTAGAGGGAAAGACGGATACCTCCTCGTTAGAGGGGAAGACGGATACCTCCTTCAGGGAAGGAGATGATAGATACCTCCTCATTAGAGGGGAAGACAGATACCTCCTTGTTAGAGGGGAAGACAGATACCTCCTCGTTAGAGGGGAAGAAAGATACCTCCTCGTTGGAGGGGAAGATAGATACCTCCTTCAGGGAAGGGTATGATAGATACCTCCTCATTAGAGGGGAAGACAGATACCTCATTGTTAGAGGGGAAGACAGATACCTCCTCGTTAGAGAGGAAGACAGATACCTCCTCGTTAGAGGGGAAGACAGATACCTCCTTCAGGGAAGGGGATGATAGATACCTCCTCTTTAGAGGGGAAGACAGATACCTCCTCTTTGGAGGGGAAGACAGATACCTCCTTCTGGGAAGGGGAAGACCCATTATAGATACCTCCATCTGGGAAGGGGAAGGCAGTGGGATGCCATTGCATTTGTCATGAGCTCATAGACTAAAATTGGGTAATTAAATAAAAGGGACTTGGATGATAAATTGAGATGATAAATTGTGATTAATTGGACACAAGAGATGTCCTTTGGTATGATTTTATCTATGTTATATGTACTTTATTGATAGATCATATATATTGATGATGTTATGACTTGTGCATGAATTTCGTGAGAGTGTATTGATTATCCTTAATCTATATAAAATATTTTGGGTTATATTATTTTTGAAATGGCGGATTACCATGGTTGTTTTCCAGTTACCGCGCCAGTTAAAAGCAACATCTTTTCAAAAAACTTTTAGAACCGTGTTTACTTACTGGGATTATAAATCTCATTAGTGGTGTTGTCTTTCAGAGTTTTCAGGTGATGAGATAGAAGATGCAGCATCTTGAGAGAGTCTTGAGGATATTAGTTCTACTTTATTCCATTTTATTTATTTCATTTGGGTTTATTAGACGCCTGTGTTTTAGGCAAAAACAACTGTAAAAGAGTTATGTGATTTTTAATAATTAATATTTATGAGGCTTTGTTTTATTTGGATATAATGATTTATTTAGCACTATTACTTTATTTAATTATTTTGAATATACGAGATATTTTCAGACTTAAATATATTGTGAAAAATTTTATGACTCGACTATTTATTTTAATTATTTTAAAGGTATTTATAGAAAATTAATTTGGGCTACTAATATAACGAAGAGCGTTACAAAAGCCCTCGGGTTGTGTCATATACACATCCTCAAGGAGATTTCCATTAAGAAAAGCAGTCTTGACATACATCTGCCATATCTCATAATCATGGTATGCAACGATAGCAAGCAAGATCCGGACAGACTTAAGCAATGTAACAAGCGAAAAGGTCTCATCATAGTCTACACTATGAATTTTCTAGAAACCCTTAGCGACCAATCGTGCCTTATAGGTATGCACTTTACCATCCATGTCAGTTTTCTTATTGAAAACCCACTTGCACCCTATGGGTTTTAGCCCTTCAGGTGGCTCTACCAAGGTCCATACCTGGTTAGTGTACATGGAGACCATCTCAGATCTCATGGCCTTAAGCCATTTCTCAGATTCCGGCCAGTAATGGCCTCCTGGTAAGTCACAGGCTAATCTTTATCCATGAGTAGTACATCACCTTGTTGAGTCACGAGAAATCCATATCTCTCAGGTTGGTGACATATCCTGCTAGACCTACGCTGGTCTTGTGTTACTTGAGCAGGTTGTTCGTTCGCAACATCTTGCGAAGGCTGCTCTTGTTTCTCCATAGGTATGTCGCTATTTTGTTACACTTGAATTTCTCCAAGGTCTATATTCCTCCCACTGGTTCCTTTGGAGATAAACTCTTTTCTAGGAATACACCAGTTTGCGCGACAAACACTTTGCCTTCGGAAGGATTGTAGAAATAATATCCCTTGGTTTCCTTAGGATATCCCACAAAGAAGAACTATTTGAGATCAAGATTTATAGAAACCTGACGTTTTACATATGCTTCACAACCCCAAATCTTCATAAAAGACACACTGGGTCTCTTACCAGTCCATATCTCATATGGTGTCTTTTATACTGTCTTGGATGGAACACGGTTAAGTGTGAAAGTTGTTGTTAATAAGGTGTGTCCCCAGAAGGAGTTCGGAAGATTTGCATGAATCATCATAGACCGAACCATATCCAATAAAGTCCGGTTCCTCTTTTCAGAAACACCATTCCATTGTGGTGTCCTTGGTGGAGTGAGTTGAGATAAAATCCCACACTCTCTCATATGATCATCAAATTCTAGGCTTAAATAATCACCGCCTCGATCTGATCGAAGAATTTTA